>KK116620.1:255773-332734 GCA_000611955.2 Stegodyphus mimosarum
AAGAAGAAGGCAGACAGTAGTCCAACTAGACCGAAGCGTAAAGAGCAAGTGCGTTACGTTCAGGGTGAAATCCCAATTCAGACCGAGTTAGTTTTGGTTTGCAATGCATTTTGATTGGATAGTTAATACTTCTGTAAAATCATTATTGGTTACTTGACTTTTAGTTCCATTTACATCATCAGAATTATGTAAGTGCCATATGGCATGGATCAATCTAGAAATGACGCAGAGCGTACAGAGGTTATTATTTTTAGAATTGAGAAGGGAACTTTACGTTGTTAATTTAATCTTAGACATATTCTTTATTTTTCTTACATATATATAGTTAAATGACTTTTAAATAATAAATCATCTTTAATTTGAATTAAATTAATTCAAAGATTTTATACAAAGACCATTTATGTGTGATGTCCTATTTTTAGGATGATGGTGAAATATGGAATAAAATATTGGATTCTTACGAAACAGTTTACCAGTTAAAATATTTTCCATAAATGAAATGGTTTCTGTGCAAAACTGACCTGTTCACAGTTGCTCTAACGTATCTCAACCTATTGCTTGTGATGCAAACAGTCAGGTGCAGCAAACTGTAAAACTAGTGTAATGATTGTATGCGTACACTACGAAATTAATGCTGCGAGAATTTAAGACTGCTATAATAACTAACCTGATACTCTCAAGTGCTCATGTTAACTAAAATCTTAAAATTAAACTGATTCTAACTAAAATCCTAAAGCTAAAATTCTCTCAAGGTGATAAGAAAGACAAGTATGCTGGAAACCATTAAGCATATTGCCTACATCTTAAACCTAAACTTTGCATCGATAACTCTTGACAGTTGTTACACACTTCCACTCATAACACTTCCATTTTGTGAGTTTCCTGACGAAAGAGGAATGAAAAAAAAAACCGTTTTCAGCTTTCACTCAATGCGATTTTTACATGTTTCTTGAACTATGGCTTCGACATTAAAGGTCATCAATTTTACACGAGGAAGATTTGAAAAATACAAACTTAATGTGAAAGAACATCTCAAAAGAATAGAGTCTAGACGTCTACAAACCGCTAGTAACATTATCAGGTCTAGAACAGATGACATTAGAAGGGTCTCACTTTGAGGGTGGCTATGTGTCGGAAGTCTTAACTACAAAAACTTAGTGTATATGAATCGATCATCTGAACATTTAAATCCTTTTTTGTATGTGAAATAATCAAATCAACAAAATTTTTAATCACCATTTTACGTGTATCATAAAACCGTAATCGAAATTAAAAGTCAGATGCAACTCTTTTCAAAAAATTTATTACAGTTTGATATATGTGTAGCAGCTTTCTTCTTTCAAATTAGACCACATATTAAAATTATGATTATCACCAATTACTTTTTACTTTGCAGATAATATGGGACTGATTCAAGTACAATTCATTTAACTTACCTGGTAACTGATAAAGGTAGCCGCTAATGGCGGCTAAGAGAGCTAGCGTGGTGACGTCGCCCAGGGAGGCAGCGATTGGAGTGGCAACATTATCTGGATTGATGTTGCACTTATGTGATACCACAACTACAGCTAAAGTGATTGCTCCTGGAAGAATAAAGGACTGAGTCAGTAAGAAACATGAAACAATGTAAAAAATTAATATATTTTCCTAAACAGATGAAGATTAATCTGGCAGGGATGGAATACCGTTGCGGACGTTATCCTAAAAGGACTAAAGCCATATTTAGAATATTGTTCGGAGAACAGCCTTGATGCCAAAAAGGGAGAAACAGCTTATTGTGGTATGGCAGGCAATGATTGTCATTCGATGACGTACTTCCTCTAGGGAGACAGCCATAATACTTTTCCCTTGCTAAGGGATTATCTGTATTACTTATTATCTGTAGTATTTATTATTAGTATTTATTATTGTATAGTAATTAAAGGGAGAAAAAGCTTATTGTGTTATGGCAGGCAATGGTTGTCATTTGATGACGTACTTCCTCTAGGGAGACAGCCGTAATACTTTTCCCTTGCTAAGGGATTATCTGTATTACTTATTATCTGTAGTATTTATTATTAGTATTTATTATTGTAGATAGTAATTAAAGGGAGAAAAAGCTTATTGTGGTATGGCAGGCAATGGTTGTCATTCGATGACGTACTTCCTGTAAGGAGACAGCCGTAATACTTTTCCCTTGCTAAGGGATTATCTGTAGTATTTATTATTAGCATTTATTATTGTAGTATAGTAATTAAAGGGAGAAAAAGCTTATTGTGTTATGGCAGGCAATGGTTGTCATTCGATGACGTACTTTCTGTAGGGAGACAGCCGTAATACTTTTCCCTTGCTAAGGGATTATCTGTAGTATTTATTATTAGCATTTATTATTGTAGTATAGTAATTAAAGGGAGAAAAAGCTTATTGTGGTATGGCAGGCAATGGTTGTCATTCGATGACCTACTTCCTCTAGGAAGACAGTCGTAATACTTTTCCCTTGCTAAGGGATTATCTGCATTACTTATTATCTGTAGTATTTATTATTAGTATTTATTATTGTAGTATAGTAATTAAAGGGAGAAAAAGCTTATTGTGGTATGGCAGGCAATGGTTGTCATTCGATGACGTACTTCCTCTAGGTAGACGGCCGTAATACTTTTCCCTTGCTACGGGATTATCTGTAGTTTTACTTATTATTTGCAGTATTTATTATTGTAGTATAGTAATTAAAGGGAGAAATTGTAGTATTTATTCTGTAGTATTTACTTCTGTTGGCATGATGAAATGTCGCCCATACCCTTAAAGGAGCCAAGTTGGTGCAACCAAGGCTGTTCTCCGAACAATATCCCCATATTTATATTACGTGCGGATAATATCATAAAAATACTAAAAATAACAATACTGATTTTAGTTCAGAAAGACAAAGTCTTAAATGCAGTTTCTTTAACGCAAACATTCAATAAATTAATTTACTCCAGTTTCAAATCCTCAATCTTAAAATCAACGTGGAGTATTTTTTAAGGGAAACTGACTCTTATTCACACTACACACGGGGAGAAAAAACATTAAAGCTCCCATTCGCCGGAATTTGAACCGAATCGAAACTGTCAGTGTTCAGTGATCTTACTGCTTGGCAATGTTGGATGGTGGATTTTAAGTAGAGAGTCGCGGTGAAATTAGCTTTTATTTTGTACATAAATTTGACAGAACTAAGAATTAACATCTCACTCAAAAGACGAGAATTCACCCGTAAATAGAAGTAGTTACTAATCACTAAGTTAACCGATTTTAGTCTCTTTTCTGGAATATTTTAATTAAAACAAATGATTTTATCATGACTATTTAAGGTAATGGGAAATTTACTGTATTAAGAACTTAAACGTGAAAATAAATTTACAGTAAACATTTACTATTATTAAGTTACAATAAGAAGCCGAACAAATATCAATTTAGAAGTCAAACAACGAAAATCAGAGTTATATTTTCAAATTTTCCCAGGACTAGTTTCGATGGTTTTTACCGAACCACCACCCTCAGCTGCAAAAGCACAAATGAACGCAAAAGATCATTTGCGTTCATTTAAAACAGGTGCGGAACAAAAACATCATTCTGCTCTTTTACTTCTGTCATATGACTTCAATTTTCAGTTCTGTCCATTGCTACAGTTGTTTAAGATGATCTCTACTTTCCCTTACTCTGCCCCTTAATGGCAGTGGAGATATTGGCAAAGAAAACTATAAGACCAATCTAAATTAAAATCCATGCTTTATTTTTTCAACTTAAATAAAATAAGCTAATACTGTAGCTTTTAAAACCATTGAAAGGAAAGTATTATAATGCTGACTCAGCACTCAATAACGCCCCCGCGTACATATATATAGTTCGGCCAACCCGCCGATCTTGACGTCATCGGCCAATCAGCGGCAACCACGTTAGCTTACCGCCGATTGACCTCCGATCTAATTTGCATGAGGAAAACTAGTCAACAAACGGCCCTCTTTTCCTCATGAAAAGACAAAAACAAAATTTACAGAATTACAAAAGTTCATAGTTCAGTTCTATTTTACGAAAACACTTACTGTCTTTAAACACTGAAAACATCTAAACAAAACTTCTTTAAATTAACAGCAGTTGTCGCTTTTGTAAATAAATCCGCAGTATTTAATTTACTGGGGATAAATTCAAGGTCAAACAATCCATCATTTACTAGTCTTCTAATAAAGTGATATTTTATGTCTATATGTTTAGTCCGACGATTTTCTATTGGCGATCTAGAAAAATCAATGGCAGACTTGTTATCGCAAAATAGTTTACATTCTTTTAAATTAAACTTTAAAATTTCATCTTGTAAGACATTTTTCGTCCACATTAATTCCTTCGCTGCCTCCGATAAGGCGATATATTCCGCTTCCATAGTTGATAAGCTTACACACTTTTGTTTAGCAGTTTTCCAGATTACTGGTACTTCATCTAAATATAATATAAATCCTCCCATGGACACGCGGTCATCCCTATTACTCGCATAATCAGCATCTGAATAACAATATAAATTTAGATGTTTAATCCTCGATAAGTTTAATTTATATAATTTAGTACTATTGAGATAACCAAGCAATTTCAACAATGCTTCCCAATGCCTAATTCCAGGATTCTCCTGAAATTGTGATAAGATATTTACTGCATATGTAATATCAGGCCTTGTCCTGTTAGCTACAAAAACTAAACATCCCAACAGATTTCTAAAAGGTAATTTACGCATTTCTGCACTTGTGGATGGACAATCTAATTTTGTAAGAATAGTACCTTTAGCTATGGGAACTGAAGTTACTGGTATCTGGAAATGTTTAAATTTTTCAAATATTTCTTCAATATAATTTTGCTGATGTATAAAAAGCCCATTTTCGTTCTCTAAGAATTCAATTCCAAGTAACGTTTTAGTTTTGCCTAATACTTTCAGATCAAAAAACTTACTCAACTGTGAAATTACTTTATCTATACTATGTTGATCTTTACTAAAAATCACAATATCATCTACATATAACAATAGAATTACATTAGAACCCTTATAAACACAATTACACCATTGTATTTTCTTAAAATGTAGATTTTCTAAAGTGCTTTCAAATTCACAAAACCATTCACGACCGCTTTGATGTAGACCGTAAATGGCCTTGTGTAATAAACATACTTTATTTTCCTCTTCAATAAATCCCTCCGGTTGGGTCATATATATTTTCTCATTTAGGTTTGCGTATAAATATGCGTTCTTTACATCTAACTGACAATTAGTCCATCCATACAAACATACCAGTATAGTGAAAAATATTCTTATGATTGAAAAATTTACTACAGGACTGTAAACGTCATCAAAATCTTCACCTCTTTTCTGCCTGAATCCCTGTGCTACCAAACGTGCTTTATATCTAACTACTTCATTCTTTTCATTTCTTTTTAGCGTATATACCCATTTGGTTCCCAGCATAGTTTTATTTTCTGGCTTTTCGACTAATTCCCAAACATTTCTTTTCTTCATTGTTTCAATTTCTTCTTTCATTGCCTTACTCCATTCTTCGGCATTTACTGATTTTCGTGCTTCTTCAAAATTTTGTGGGATAACAATTTCTACGGAATTTGCCTCTTCAGATACGGAACTAGTCTCCTGTTCTACAAAATTAACTTTCCCGGAGTATTCGTTTCTGCCACTAAAGTCAAACTTATCTTTTTCAAATTTAATATTTCTTGCCTCACAATACTTTTCAATATCATTATGGGATCTAAAACGAGTGTCTGTTCCTTCTACATAATAATATATGTCTGTACGTGTTCCGTCTGGTCTTTTAACGGCTTTTCTTTGCCAGTTTAAGTCTGATACTTCTTTCGGGATAGATTTGTCTTCTGACGACTTTAATTCTTTTCTAGAAGTTTCCTGTTCTTCATCTGATTCTGCTAATAGCTCAGATTCCTCTAGTCTTTTAAATTTAGTTTTTGATTTCTGGTCCAGGATGTCATCTACTGCATTCACCTTTTCATCAAACTTCACATTACAGGTTTCTATTAATCTGCGTTCTTCTGGTAACCATATCCTATAACCCCTAGTTTCCTTCGCATAGCCTACCATGATTCCTTCTCTGCATCTCATTTGTAATTTATTTCTAATCTGTTTTGGCACGCCAACATATGCTTTACAACCAAATACTTTAAAATAAACAACACTGGGTTTTCTATTGAGGAACATTTCATAAGGGGTTCGGTTGCTTTTATGACATACTCTGTTCCACGTGTGTACGAAACAGCCAAGAGCTTCTGCCCACCATTCTTTTCCCATTTTACTATCATTAAGCATAGCTTTAACTGCATCTAATGCCGTTCGGTTAAAACGCTCACATACGCCGTTCTCTTCTGGGGTGTACGCATTTGTGCGTTCAACACTAATTCCATTTTCGGCTAAGTACCTTTCAAATTGCTTGTTACAGAATTCCCCACCGTTATCGGTGCGGATACTAATTAATTTTCTATTCGTCAGTCTTTCCATTTGCCTATGATAATTCTTAAAGTTGTAGAACGATTCATTTTTATTTTTCATACAATACACTGTTACTAATCTACTGTAGTCATCTACAATAGCGAGGAAATATTTACTCCCACCCTTAGATGGAACTGGCAGTGGGCCACAAACGTCTAAATAAACCAACTGCAATGGTTTATCCGATCTCTTCGGAAGAGTTTTAAAAGTTATTCTACTAGATTTAGCAATAATACACGGTTCACACTTCTCCATCGGTTTTTCGATTTCTGGTAACCCTTTCACGCTTTGATTCTTACTAGTATTCTGAATATAATCAAAATTTACGTGGCAAAATCTTCGATGCCATAGCGTCGCATCGTCTACTTTATTCAACTTTCTAGTTTCTGTACCGTAACCAGCTTCCTTTTTATCTGTTGCATATCTAAATGGTTTTACATGATAAAGTCCGTCATATCGTTTAGCATAGCATAATTTATCCCAATTATTGAAGTATATCCACATCTTCCCGTTTGAAACCACAAAATGAGCACCTGCCTTTTCTAACCTTGCTCCTGATAATAAATTTCTCCTTAGATTTGGATTATATAGCACGTTATCTAACTCAATCCAATTTATTCGATTGCCTACTTTTACTGCAAATTTAACGGTACCCTTTCCTAGTACTTTACTTTCACAATTTCCTACAGCTAAAGACATACGTATATCGTTTATTTCTTCAAAATTTATCATTAAATTTCTATTATTACAGAAATGAGTTGTAGCTGCAGTATCTACGACCCAATTAAATTTATCTGCGTTACATCCTTTATCAGTAGTTGTTACATAATTTTCTACTAACATTAATTCTTTATCTTTAAACTGTCCATTTTTATCGTCTATTTTAAACTTCTGATTTTTACTTACATTTTCTTTACACTGAGCAATTACGTGTCCGAATTTCTGACATCTGAAACAAGGTCCTATTCTCGTATTCCCTAATTTTTTCTTAGATTTAAATTTACTTTCATCTCTATTTTTCCCTGCATTTGAACTAATAGTATTAAATACGCTTACCTTGCTGTCTTCTAAATCAGCATTTACCTGGCGAAGTCGACTTTCTTCCCTTACCAGTTCTTCAGCAATTTTCTCCAGCGTAAAATCTTCGTCCTTCCACCTATAAATCAACTGTACAATGCCGGAATATTCCTGGGGTAATCTCCTTATTGCTTGAAATCCTTTAAAAAGATCTGCCAAATTATGTCCAGCTTCAGCCAACTTCTTTGCAGTCATTCTTATCCTTGCGATGAATAACCCTATTTCTTCATCTGGTGTATATCTAATGCTGAAAAATTCATCCAGTAACTGAATTATCCTTGCTCTTGTTTTGGGTTCGAATTGCTTCTGTAGAACTTCCCATGCTTCTTTACCACTTGAACATTCTTGTATCAGCGGCCTGAACTCAGTTTTAATTCCATAATATAATGTAGTGAAAGCTCGATTCTCTCTCAATGTGAAGTCCTGCTTTTCCCGCCTTGTTGCACTTTTATCTAATTCTTCTTCTTTGTCTTCTATGAAGCTCCAACAATTTCTATCCAGTAGCAGCATTTTCATATCGACTTTCCATCGATCCCAGTTGTCGTGGTTTAACAGCTCAAAACCTTCAGGTAGTAATGACATCTTCAATTAAGTTTGAGCACAACAACTTGAACAAGCTTCTAAGACAGGTCAGCTTCTTCTCGTCGATAACGGCCCTCTTCACCTACATTCCTTCAATGCTCAGTTGAACTGAGTAACTGGCTAGCTGTTGGCCCTGGGCCCATAACCTAATGGCAGTGGAGATATTGGCAAAGAAAACTATAAGACCAATCTAAATTAAAATCCATGCTTTATTTTTTCAACTTAAATAAAATAAGCTAATACTGTAGCTTTTAAAACCATTGAAAGGAAAGTATTATAATGCTGACTCAGCACTCAATAACGCCCCCGCGTACATATATATAGTTCGGCCAACCCGCCGATCTTGACGTCATCGGCCAATCAGCGGCAACCGCGTTAGCTTACCGCCGATTGACCTCCGATCTAATTTGCATGAGGAAAACTAGTCAACACCCCTAACTATGGACAAAACTGAACAATAAAGTCAAATAACAGAAACACAGAACTCGTGTAATGGTTTTGTTTAGGATTTGTTTTAAAGTACACTTATGTCCATAAATTAAGGATAATGCCAGCTCCGGCAAATAAAGGTTCAGAAACAAAACAAACGTGACTTTTTCATAAAGCCCATTTATTAAACAAAAGCTAAGGAACAAAAAGGATGCTGCACGTATGATATCATTCAAAACAACTACGATTTTTACTCCCTGGAACAATTACAAAAAATACCTCCCTTATAAAAATTTAACATTACATATTTGGCATCATGGTTAATACATTGTATGTCTCCCAGACGATGAAATACAGTCCGTACAACTCCTAGCCATGCTGAGTATCAAATTATGGAGCTGATCTTGGGGAAGATTTCTCCACTCAGCAAGCAGTGCTCTCCGAAGTTCCGATACACATGTAGGAGGTGCTGGAAGGGCTGCAATTTGTCGATATAGCATGTCGCGCGCATGCTATATCGGATTCAAGTCAGGTGAGAATGTTGGCCATTCTATACGGGTGATATCCTCAGACTGAAGGCATTCTTTAAAATGTTTGTACAGTGCGAACGGGCGTTGGAATCCATAAACATAAATTCTGCGCCGACCCCTAAACAAACGTACATGTTGTTCCAGAATGATGTCCCGATAAATTTGCCTGTCGTGGTTCCGATCTGAACATGCAAACCTGTTCTAGAGCCCAGTAAAATTTCACCCCAAACGAGCAATCCTGCACCACCGTAACTGAGTCATTAAATGATGTGATTTCGGTGGTAACGGGTACCTGGAGTGCTCCACGTGAATGCCCGACGGGAATCAAGACTCAAGCTAAACCTGGATTCGTCGGAAAACATCAAACAAGCCCACAGTGGCGATGTCCACATTGCATGATCTCTACTCCAGGGTAACCGCTGGCAACAATGAGTTGCCCTGAGAGAAACACATATGACAGGCCTCAGAGCATACAGAGCAATCTGTCCCAAGCGTCTGTACACGGTTTGCCTTGAAACTGTCGTACCCGTGGCTGAAGATAGCTGACGAGACAGGTCTGATGCTGTGCTCTGTCTGCTTCTTTTGGCAACTGCTGCCAAATACCGGTCGTTATTCGGCGTATAACTCGGGGGAGGGAGGGAGCGACCTGTGCACTTAACGTCTACTAACATTTCCATCATTTTGGAATCGTTGCCAAAGACTAGAGATGACTCTTTGGGCTATTCCAAGTTCCTTGGATACTTCCATCTGAGTACGCCCACATTTCAGGCGTCCTATAACTCCGAAACATAAAAATCATCCCATATGCGTCCTCTATGTCATAACTATTCAGTTGTGGCACTGAGCGGCTTACAGAACGCTTGTGAATAATTTTACTTTTTTGCTACCATTCCTTACATAGACTTCTCTTACACTCTCTTCATTGTGATGTACTATCGGTGTCATCTGATGGCTTTCTGTAATTTGCATATTATTCTTGAAGATGTGTGCGATAATTCTACAGGTGAAATTTTTACTTTAGAATTTGATTCCCGTGTGACTCTGAATTATCCTTAACTTATGGACATGAGTGTAAATGCAGTGTAGAAGACAAAAACATTGAGAAAGGGCATAGTAGCTCTTGCTCCATGATAACACAATATGTCACAAAGATACTAATGCTCAAGAAATTTTGCCACTAAAGAAAACAATAGATTCCATTGCTTCCTCTGTATTCGTCAGTCACTTCTGTATGACTGGTTCTCATCCTGCAAAATCAAAGAACTGAAAGGGTGTATGATGCAATGATGATGCAAAAGTTATTAAGAGGGCTTAATTAAAATCATTCGGTTAACTGCCTTCAAGGAATAATGCTGTGCACGCTGTTTATAATGCTGTTAAAAAAAGTTGCTTCAAACAATTCGAAGTCGATAATACAATACAATGATTAATTATCTCATTTGTCAGCAACTTCGTTTTCAAATTTTTGTACTGTACACGATTATGAAAGAAATAAAGATTACTACTTACCCAAGACCAAACTGGCTAGTGATGCAGTGAAAAGCGAACTGGCACTCAGCAGGAGGGCATGGTGGATGTTGAACCCACCATTGGCAATGCTCATGACGGTTGCAAAGGCGGCAGCGAGTAATCCCATCACAGTTGCTTGGCACTTAAAGAGGAGTGAAGTACAAACAAAATGTTACAATCACTTATGGCTAATTTTGTTTAAACACTATGCAGTTTACTCATTTACAATATGTTCATAATTTAATGCACTGAAGTTCCTAAAGGAAAAAAGGAACAATGTTAACGATTTCATTCTTTTTATACTTCTAAATAACTGTGTAGAGTTAGGATTTTTTTGAAGCAGGAGTCATGAAAAATGAGTAATGCCCTCGCCGGCACTCGAACTTCGGACCTCTCGAAATGCGAGCCGAACGTGTTGACCATTACACCCCAAAGGCATGCTAAGAAGGCAGGAGAAATACCTTGCAACTGTATGTTGTATTATTTACTAAGCAGACGAGTTCATGAATTACGCGAAAAATTCGTGATAGACCATTTATGAATTTTAGAAGCTTTCCCTCTTACAGTAAGAGGTTGAGCATTTAGTTAAATCTTATAACAAGGCATGCACATATCATCTACCTTAAGAAAATGACAGATGCAAGCGGATCAACATATTCAAATTTTACCAGAAGCTGAAAATTTCATATGATGCGCTCAAAAGGCATCAGTCATGTTAATCAGCCGGATAAGTTGCGTTCAGCGCGATATTTGCGATTAAATTTTATCGGTCGGTTTAACTGTTGTAGATAACTCCTTCCATCCGACAACGTTCCTCGGATGGAGACCGCCACCAAGCTTCTGGCAGTCCTCCAACATGGGGGAGAGACATGAATAGTTTTCTTGGTGGTAGATTTAATCCTTAAACAGAGAGGTGGGTCTGTATGACAGCGCCAATATTTTAGAACTGCAAAACTGCTTATAAGTTATATAGTTATTCTTCTCCTTTTCAGTACTTTCAACTTGACATAAAATATAATTATTACTGAATTTTTATTAAACTCTATCCATTAGTTTTTTTAAAATAATTTTTAAAGTTGTGTCGCGGTCATGTAGACCTCATCTCTGCGTTTACGTTACTTTTTTCTGGCATGAAGAGGGGGATGGCTTTATGACTACTAGAGTCATTTCGGCAACTAGCCTGATAAGAGATAGTGCCAAATTGGAAAAAAATAATTTTTTTGATGGAATCAGAATTAGTGAAACCACATATGGAATGAAGGCTTCGAAAGCCGACTGTGAACCGAGAAATAAAAATGTGCATTCAGAGAGTGATAAGAGTTTCCAGCGGTATCTATTCCAAGCCAGATGTAACCGATACCCTTATAAAGTGTAAAAAATGCTCTCTTTGTCCCCCTAGACTGAGAAAAAAACTGCCTATCTATGTTTCAGCTGCAAGAATCCGATATGTCATCAATGTGCCGAGAGAATTCGCAAAAATTGTGTTCAAAATGCTTTAAATAATGTGCTGCAGTTTTTTAATATTCTTTATATATTAGCTTTTTTTCTTTGCATTATTTTATATAATCCAGATTCTGTAGATGGAAAATTTATTAAATAGTTTAGTTTGTACGCATTTGCGAGTAAGTAGTGCTTATATTATTTATTTGATGAAGCGTTCCCTATTTTTTCATATGCGATTTCAGAAATTAATTTCTAATTTATCAGCATTTTAGAGTCCTGAAAAGAAATAATTACTTCAATATAACAAGCAAAGTACATTAATCCTTATATAATAACAAGAGTATCTTATTTTAAAATTTTATATTTTTAAAGTGCATAAAATAGAGCGCGGTCTGAGAGACCACTTCTCTGTGTTTACGTAACAGAAAATCAGCGTCTGTACTTAAGGGTTAAACATCAAGCTCACAAGGCTTTGGCAGTGAATACGCTACTTCGGTTCGGCGATGATCGTAATGGAGTCGTCCTGTCGGGGCAGGTTATGCGAGTTTTACAGGCCTGTAATAAGATGCTACTCTAGGGCAGGATAAAAGATGTTTAAGATAACTACCATTCAGAAAACAGTTTCCAATCAGCAACAGCTATAGATGTCCAGAAGGCAGAGGAGTAGTTGCAATTGATTGGTAGCTTTCAGTGAACGCAGAAATGGAATATAAAATGATGGGTTAAGTCTTCACCTAAGTGATGAAGTTTTTTTTTTTATGTTATGTTTTCAAACTTGTGTTTCAGAAATAAAATATTTTTTTTTGTCAGGAATGGTTTAATATTGGTTGAAAGAAACGGCTAATGGATTCTTTTACGTTTAATTTTCAGAGACGAGAAACAACGGCTAGAATATGAGATTATTAAGCCCGTTTTCAATAAGTATTCCTCTGTGGACAAGGAGGCAGTGCTATATTTCAACAATACGTAATCAATAAAAGACATTCAAAGTACCCCATTTATGTACACTGCGAGGAATAAAAAAAAAGACAGTTCTTTATTCCCGTTCTACTGGGCCGATTAACGAAATTCAAACTGCGTTTTCCATGTCTAGGATATGTATTAGATTTATATATAGCATTGTTCTAATATAGGTATTTTGACACAAAATCGGTCTTTGTCTGAAATGATATGCCACTTTTTTCCCATACTCCAATTCTAAGACTCAAATGATGCCCAATTGCCAAATTTTGTACAAATCGCACGAGTCGTTTTAAAAAAATTAGCTCTCAAAATTTTAGTACTTCGATGTTAATTCAATTTGGTGTGTATTTATTAATCTCTCTTCTTTTATCACATTTATTTGATTTCTTCTTTCATAGTTCGAAATTTAGGTTCACTCTAAACAAAATACACCCATTTTTTATGATTTATTTATAAAATTTGCATTTTAAAATAATTTTTATAAATTTTTTGAAAAAAATTTTGAATTATAACCTATAAAATGTTTACCATGAACCTGAAGTTGATGTATTTCTAAGTATACCTACAAAAAATTAGAGATTTTTATTCAAAATTTTCGAAGATATACGCAAATTTATATATTGGCGCGTTTCGAAATTTGGCATATTTGTTGAAAGCGATAATAACATCTAATGTGGTTTACGCGCTTTGCTGAAGTTATTTGAAAGAAGATCCATGGGAAATTTTTTTTTGCTGATGCACAACGAGAAAAGGTAGGAACGATGTGACTTTTTTCCGCTCCTGCAGAATGGAAGAGAAAGGAAAATGGGTTGCTATATATTAAGAAATTCGCCAAGTGAATTGTTCTTGGCTCAAACTGAAAAAAATGCGCCAAGTTAAATTTTTGAATTTCTCCGTAAATTTCGCACCAAATTTAAAAAATTTAATATTTAGGCATAATTTGAGTCGTTGAATCGAAATATGGAAAAAAACTGGTATGTTATTTTAGAAAAAGACCAATTTTGTGTCAAAATACCTATGTTAGAATAATGCCATATATACAGGGCGATCAGCGAATAAGTCCTGATTTCAAAATTAAATAACTCTACAGCAAAGATCGATAGAATTATGCGGTGAACTGTACGTTTACTAGCAAAACTGTAAAAATGGTGTACAAAAGTTCAGAAAATTTAGTTACGAGAATCGTTAACAGATGGCGCTCTAATCGCAATGACCTATCAATAGCCTTTAAAATGTGCTTCGAAGAGTGAAAAGAGGCTAGCGTAGAAAGTGAAATAATGTATTCCATTTAACAACGTGTTTTTTTGTTCTGGAATTTCACCGATTAGAACACAGTCCTACGGCAACACGTTGCAGTTTTCAAAACCGATTCAATGTTTCAGTTGTACCCGATGCGAAAACCATTCGCATGCTTTTCGCGAAATTCGAACGGACTGGCAGCGTGGCTGATGATTGAAAAGGAAATGATAGGCCTAGGCAAACTGTAGTCACTCCTGAAAATGCAGCCAAAGTTTCTGGAATTGTTCAGCAAAATCCTAGAAAAAGCATCCGTCGGATTGCAGCAGAGACAGGTTTGAAGCACACGAGCACGCAAAAAATATTAAAAAATAGCATACGGCTGTTTCCATACAGAATCCAAAGTAATCAGGCCATACCCATGAAAGCTGTGCAACAAAGGGTTGACTTTGCGAATCCGATTCTAACAATGATCGACAACAACAGATTTGATGCGAGCTGCATCTGGTTCACAGATGAGGCGAGACACATTATCATTTGAATGGAATCCCTAATAAAGAAAATTGGAGATTTTGGGGTTCCGAAAATCCTCATTTGTGTGAAGAAAAAACACTGGATTCGCCTACAGTTACTGCATGGGTGGCGGTATGCGCGAGAGGCATTATCGGACCCTTTCTTGTACGAAAAACGATAACTACTGAAAGTTAACTTACAATTTTGGAACAATTTGTCAGCACTCAACTAGCGTTGGAGAATCGACCAGGTATCGAATGGTTCATGCAAGATGAGGCTCGACCACATCGAACAGATAAAGGTTTTCTCTTTCTTCATGAATACTTTAGAAATAGAGTAATTGCGTTAGATTATTCGCAATTTACTGACACAGGGATAGCATGGCCACCATATTCTACCGATCTGAGTCATTGCGACTTCTTTCTGTGGGGCGCATTGAAAGACACTGTCTATCGAAACAATCCCACTACTCTAGATTAGCTTGAATCGTTGATTGCTGTTGCATGTGATTCTATTTCCGTTGAGACATTGCAAAACGTGATGTCAAATTTCATTTTTCGTTTACGCCACCTCATTGTTTCGAACGGTGAACATTTTGAAAAAATTGTATTTTGATTGCAAAGGCTGCTTCACTTTATTTATTTTTTTTAAGCCTCCTTTCAGGGAAAGAAGCAGAGTTTCAGCGCAGAGCGCCATCTGTTAACGGTTTTTGTAACTAAATTTTCTAAACTTTTGTACACCATTTTTGCACTTTTGCTAATAAACGCACAGTTTACCACATAATTCTATCGATCTTTGTTGTAGAGATATTTAATTTTGAAATCAGGGCTTATTTGGTGATCACCCTGTAAATCTAATATATATCTTAAGTCGCGCTTTCGAGACATGAAAAACGCAATTTGAATTTCGTCAATTGGCCCAGTATCAGTAGAACTGCCCCATTTATTTTTTGGGCCCAGTGTACACATTTATATGAAAAGCAGATTCAAGATAGCTTATAAAAGTTTTCAAAATGAGACAAATATGAAGAGTTTATGGTATTTACAATAGAATTAAAACAACAATGATAAACAGCCATCTTCCATTCTGGAAAATTTTTTCTTGGTCATTTATTTCACTGAAGCAACTGACAACTATCTAGGATTTTTTCTCGATTTTTCCAATAAATATCACATATCCATACCAAAGTAGCGAAAAAATTTTATTTTGCTATAAAATATAAAAAACACCTTCGTGTGTACTTTGAAAAATTTTTCGAGATTTTTTTTGTGCTTTTTCTTCAGCAAATTTTTACGGAAGAGTTTTCTCTCAACGTTTTTTTTTTTCCCCCGTAGTATGCTCCCTTCCCATCGGTGAAATATTTTTCTATTAACAACGCCCTATTTAATAGCCCTATTTAAAATAAGTAACACAGTTTGTGTAACAACGCTCTATTTAACAGCGTTGTTACACATGTCATTAACGATATCAGGTGAGGTCAAAATTTTCCATTAAAAAATATTAAAATAGAATATATTGTTTATTCTAAAAATCAGTATGATTGATATATATACATATATATGGAAGTAATGAAAAGAATTTTCTCCATGTAAATGAGAATAAATTATTTCTGCATGGCAGACGTAAATTTATACCTACGTGCAATAAATAAACAAAGAAAATTTAGACACGCGGATAGTCACCCTTTGTTTATCCAGATGGCGTTTTGCTACTTTTGTAAAATACCGTCTGGATGACAAGGTCAGAAATGAATTAATAATAATCTTGCTTTGTGAAATACAAAAGTCATAAAAGTCTACATTATGAGTAGATTATTATGTCTTTTTATTTTATTCATTAGTATTTTGATTTGTTTTATGCCTTTATTATCTCTTTATTTCCACATAATGTTTTAAGTATTTCCACTAACTTCCCCCCAAATAGAGTGATGTCTTTTCTTACCTGTATCAAAGCCATATTACCCCAACACATTTGCCATTGCTCTTTAAAAGAATTCAGCTTCCCTAGATTGGCCTGCAATGGGAAAAATAAAAACTCGGTTTGTTCAATGAATTCATTTTTGTTCAAAATAATTTATTCTTTACAAACACTTATACTAAAAGATATCATATTTACTCGGATATACGCCGCACAATTTTGCTCTAAAATTTTGACTAAAGTTGATTGTGGTCGATACTCGAGATAATTGATAATTTTAGAACAATTTAAAATTAAAAACAAATTAATATCATAATTGTTTTTACGTGTTTTAGCAGCATGTACACTGTGAACAGAATCTTCATTTGAATCTGGCAGCTATCTATCGCTTTTGTCTTTTACCTCAGATTTCACTCTCGCTATCAGTACCACATCCGAGTCTTCGCTCTCAGAAGATGCAAGATGCAGTGGATCGTATTTTGACCCGTCCATCCCAGTGGAAATGATGTGATTTTCCGGCATCATTTCTTCCGGTATTAGTTTCCAAAACGTCGCAGTTCATTCATACATCTGAAGCAGACTTTTTCTTAGCCGGCGTCATCTCTTGCGGCTCTTCGCTTTAAACCAAATCTCGCGGGTGAATCTAAACAGACATAAGAAAGATATGTCAATTGTTTGCAACATTCCAGTCGTCTTTTCTGGCATCGAATCTATGTCACTTTCTTTTTTCTCATCATGTTTTTTACGCTTCGGTCAGATAACATCGGGAGTTTTCATTTTCAAACACGAACCACCAATGCAACAATGCAACAATGCACTTGGACATCGAAACCACACTAACTTCAGTTATTCCATGTTTAGTTCTTTGACGCTGAAATCGTACAATATTTAAGTTTATAGTTTTTTTTCTGGCAGAGTTTTACGGTTGGAAATGACATAAGATGTCAATTTATTTTCGTTCATAACGCAGAGCATTACTTACTAACGAACAACGGTTAGGGTACAATGCTGCTTTTTTGCTTGGATCTCCCTTTGCTTGGATCAAAATTGTTTTTGCACTTGCTCGATTGATCGTAATGTTACACGGCGTATTGTAAAAAACAAGAATTTCGTGGTCCGTATTGCTCTCAAGTGGTAGCCCTGGGTCCTTAATTTGAGCGCATGTTCCTGAAATGCGAACAATTTCTCATGACAGGCGTTAGGAAGCCGCTGCACCACTGAAGCTCAATACTATAAGACTACCCTTAAAATTGCTTTCAGGAATTTTTCTATTTTGAGCAATCCTTTGGTCTTCGAAATGAATCATTTGATCAGACATAGAAAATCCATTTACTCGAATTTCCGGGATATATATCGCAATAGATTTACTTCTAGATCGGTATATTTATTACTTCTTTCTGCTGAACGACTGGCAATTTCATGATATTTTTTCAACCGAGTACTTTTTTTGAATCCATAGTCGCACAGGTTTTTACCCTTAATCTCAAACTTTCTCCCTGTTACTCGATTTTCACCGCTTGCGCATAATATACGGTTTACATCTTAATCTTTGCGGTGTAACTCATTCTAATTCAGTCTAAGCACAGTGAACAGGCTCCCAAACAAGAAGCATTACATATCATTTCATTCCCTTGTTTGAAATTCGTTCTTTCTTTTCTATTATCATTTGGAATATTACTGCATACTACTACTAGATACAGACTGCATACTACTACTATTTCTCTCGATAAAATTTTTGAGACCATGTTTTTAAGCATACTTTTTCAGAACCAGGTTGAAGGTTATACATGCATGCGGCCTATACTCGCGCAAATATAGTACATAATTTATCTCCCTTTCTTTGTACTACATAATCCTTTAACCATAAACTTAACTTACTAAATAGTGAAAAACATTCCAAAAATATGCAGTTTAATACTAATTCATTCCAATTCAATAACTGGAATTAATTTAAATTAATATATTGTGTTTATTAATATATACCCTTATTTATGTGTAATATTTGATTGTAATATATTATTCGTAATTCATGTATCTTAAATATCACATATTAATATGGGCTACAAGGTCTGTCCCGAAAGTAATGCGCCCCATTTTCTTCTGACACGACTGTCCGTCGCACAGGGTTGCCGCTTGCACGGATTGCTGCGTGGAGTCTTGGGAACACAGCGCGACCAGCGCCAGTGGGCTCCGAGTTGCTGGAGAGTCACAGTTCCTGTTTCGGTGAACCCTTGTGTAAGTGCTCGTTCGAAATCAAGGTGGAAAAAACTTTCGAGGCAGCGATACGCAAAGTTTTGTTCCAAACTTGAGAAAACGCCGTCGGAGACTTTTGCGTTGCTTCAGTCCTAAATTGTCCCCGTCCGACTTCGTTTTGTTCCCGAAGATTAAAAAATCCCTCAAAGGGCACCATTTGGACACCCTGGAGAACATCAAGGCGGCTGCGACGAGGTTACTGAAGGACATCCGTTTGACGGACTTCCAGGAGGCATTTAAAGCATGGAAATCGGGTTGGAACAAGTGCGTTAAAGCAGAAGGGATGCATTTCGAAGAATATTGAGTAATTGTACGAATTGGTTCAATAAATTTCTTTAAAAAAATGAGCGCATTACTTTCGGGACAGACATTTTATTTATCACTCTCAAATGACATCTCCTCTTATTTGAAGAATTAATATATTAAATAGACTAACAAAAACACAAATCTGCAATTTCGCATTTATTACAATGCGCGACAAAAGCAAATCAATCTTACGGCAATATTTTCCATAGTGTCTGGAAGTACTCCCACTGCCAAATAACTAAATAAGTCATACTTAAAAGTTATATTAAAATTCAACACTCTAGTTATATAAGAAAGAACGTTAGTTTAAAAGACATTTCACAGAATATTTTATAGACATAATAATGCCGAAATGAAAGAGCTATTTAGTAAGTTAATGTATACCTGAGTTGATACTCTCGATGCCAATGTCATTTCGAGGTTCCCCTTCAATCCGAGGAGAGTTGGAACAAGAATGAATAACTCTGTTATTTTTTGAAACACCTCCCATTTCTGCAATACATGAACAATTGCATAAACGTGTGAAAAACTAAAAATTACATTTTACAAGAATAATCATCTGACAGGAATAATGCACAGCATAAGAATGGAAATAATCTGTATGTGGAAACAACACGACTTCCTTGTCAGACCTATTAAATTGTACACTTTTTTTCTCGCTGCGCTTCATTTACACTTATTTCCTCGCATTATTCTAACTTAATTAGCCGATCCCTCCAAGTAAGTTGAAAAAGACATCCAAAATTGCAAATTTGGACATTAAATATCCCTGTTAAATTTTGCCATACTTATTATTTTTTTTATAAGGAGTATGGAGTTTTCCCAAACGTAAGTAGAGGAACTGGGAGACCGCATTAAAAATTAGATTTCAATGTTTGTCCAAAATTTTTGTTTTTTAAATTTAACATTGCCAAAATATAAATATTTTCGTCCCTTAAACCATTTAAAACACTTCTGTATTGGAAGTATAAGATTGCGAAAATAAAGGTCAGAAAAGGGGGTGGTTATATACATCTATATCATACATATATACGTTTGGTACAGCCGAATCAATTAAAAAAAAAGATATACAGCTGGATGTTATAACACTTCCATATACAAAATTTAAACATTCTACGGCTAATAGTTTTCGAATTACAAGAGATACATGCATACATACATATGATTTTACACTCAAACGATTTTGGGCATTTAATAGAAAGACATTTTCTTTAGAACACTGTCTTGTGAAATTTGTAAACAAATATCGTTATCATTGAGTACAAGGTGTCTGAAATGGAACCATCACGTTACCAGATTAGAACCATAATTTATTTCCAGTTTTGTTGCAAAACGTCAGCTACAGAATGTCACCAGATCATATGTACAGCTTTAGGTACTAACGTTGTAATTTACGACACTGTGAAGGTTTCGTACCGAAAGTTCAAAAACATGATGTTCAACAAGCACCTACTGTACTTCAAGAAGCACTGCAGCACTTCTGAGCGGCCTACTGATGTTGTTGAGGCCCGCCTGCGAGAACTTATGGAAGAAAATCAGTATGCAACCATCTCGGCAGCTTGCTAAGGAGTTAGAAGTTAGTGCCGTGCCCATTATTTGCGTTATGCATCTCGTAACTTGACGCAGAAGTTCAATCCTGGGTACTGCATGAGTTGAGGCAAACAGACAAGGGCAGACACGTTCGAGCCTTCCATTCTGCACAGGACATCCGAAATGAGACTGATCTGTTTGTGGAGTCGCGGCCACCAATATTCTGGGCCGAAGGTTTGAAAACCTAGCAAAAAGTTGGCAGAGAATCATAGATTTGGTTGGTGATTTCTACCTGCACTCAAGATATTGCTTTCGTTTCCCCCCTAATTTTATTATGCATCTTTTTTGGCAGAAAACTTTCGTTATAACCAGATATTTCACAATCCATTTTGGAAAAAAGAGTCCTTTATACTGTGCGTACGCACAGATACCACCCAACATATATGTGTGATAACTGCAGTCGAGGGTCCGGATGTTTTCCCACCGAGTGTAAAGGCTGCAGACTGACGACAGATGAATTTCCCTTTAAAAACTCCACATCTTTATTAGATTAAAATGATAGCTCATTTTTCTTTACACGAAGATCACATATTCGATAATAATTTAAACAGTAATACTAGTAAATTTAGAACTCGACATCATAAATATTTTTAACATAGGAAAAACGAAGAGATAGAGCAAAACATTTGCATAACAGGAATGGCAGAAAGGAATCTGACGAAAAATGGTGCGTAGAGCTATTTATAGTAGCGGTTACATAACAGGCGAATAGCCGTTACAGGCGAGAGAGTTCTGGAAAGTTCTGGTGTAGGAGGAAGATCTTGAAACCGCGAAAAGTTAATTAGTGGTTGCTGTTCGCGTAGAACAAAGCCACCGTATTTTTTTATATTTTACATATATGTTATACCCAAATAGACTCGGAAACGGTCAAAATGGATATTTCCGTTGAAATTATGATACCCGAAATTTTTCGCGATTACATTATTTCTCTTTATTTCGTACAAAGAAATAAAAATTGTAATAAATATTTCGCCAAAAAAGAAGACGCTTTACTTTACCATCAGCTAGAGATTGCTATCAGAACCACCAGACAAATATCAATTTCGTAAATTCTACAGGACGACTGAGCTGCAAAAATAATGCTCGATGCAATTTAGCAGGTGTCAAACTACGTCATTAAACATCTCTTACTCCCTCAAACATAAATAACAATTTAGTATCAGGAAAATAGTGTAAACATAGCCACCTTCAAATTACTACCTTTCTGAAGTCTCCCCACCGTTTGCGAAACTGCTCAAACGGCCATTCTGAAATCCATCGATTGACTACCTATTGTGCAGCATCCTTTGCAACTCTGTTCATAATGTCTTCTTTGAAAAACCTTGGCATTTAATAAAACGGGTAGGGTTTGTTTTATCTGTAATCTACTTCCTTGATAGAGTTAACACGAATCGGGTACTTCCGAGCAAAGTTACTATAAGAGATAAAAGAATGCGTTCTCTTTAGACTGACAGAAAAAAAAAACATCAGAGAGTCGGGTTGAAATCTTAAATACTTCTACGGTGAAAACATTATTTAAAAATTTAAAATGTACCCCTTGACGTTTGAAATTACTAAAGAATGCCTTTCCCACCGGGAAGTCATTTTCGTTTGTTCATTCTGCAAAATATTGTGTTAAAAAAGAACTCTAGCTTTCAAATATGGGGCGTAAAAGTAATTCGCTTAAAGTAACCATAGGAGTGCGTTTATGGTAACGCTGTAATTCGTTATTCCTGGCTAATATAAGCGAAGAAATGCTTTCTTTCAAGCTGCCAGACCTTGCAATTTTGTGACCAACTTGTTTTTTCCAAAGATGAATTTGAATGCTCTTTAAAGTGGGAGTCCAAACTATGTAGCAAATAATAATGACAAAAGAAGGACCAAAATTCAGGTATAAAGGAAACGTTGAAAAGCGAAAAACATAAATAAGGTTCAATAATAAATAAGGCCAGGATATTCCATATTTTTCATGTTCCAGCATCGATATAATGACTTTACACATGAATTGGCAACTTTAGAATCTGCTGCGCCGAAGCAAGAACACTTAGTCTGAACCAAGGCCCGCTTGAAAGATTTATTTTGGCAAAAAAATAATAAAAATTTTGCTCAAGTATCAGAAAACCCACATAAATACTCCCGTGGTTAACCTCTTCATCCTCCAGGAATGAAATCCGAAATATTTAATAATGCATAATTAATTCCTGTTCTGGCCATTAACATTGGTGGACTTCTTACATAGACAATTTGTGATATTCTTTGCTTCTGAATAAAACAGTGATTTTTAACAAGAGCATGTCAATGCTGGTATTGATCCATTTTTGTTATTTCCCTGGAGTAATCGGAGGAAGAATTTTCGAAAGTGTTTTAGGTATTTGTAAATACACTAGAGGCTGTTACTAATAAAATATTGCAAAAATGGAAATGTAAGAAACACAATTCATAATACGTCGTTAATCGTACTACTAAAGACGATTAAATTTACTGAATGGTAAAAAGTAACGAAAGTTTCATTCCTTTTCCGCTTATCATATGGAAGAATATCTCCCTCTTCTAAGAAAATGCGCAAAAATAATAATTGGAAATCGATACCCTTTTTAATTTTTAAATAAAGCCATGAAAAGATTCTTGGCGATAGTTGAAGAAGCTAAACCCTTACCTCTACATAATCCAGGACGATACCAGCTCCACAGGTTCCCGTTCCAGCAATAAGGAATGGTATGAAGACTTGAACACATATGGCCAGCAAACTTTCCTCATTACCTGGAGATGTGGTATGGCCTTTCTTCCCCTGATCTGGATCTTTGTCTTTTGGAAGAGTAGGCCACGTGTCCCCTTCACCTCCAGGATGGGCTTTGACGATACTATCAAGAGCACTGTTTCCAATAGTGGCCTCATAAACACCAGAGTCCAAGCTTTTATCTCCTAGAGATGAGGAATCGTCATTAGGTGAGTTGTTGGATGCCACACAGATGAGGATCCCTGAATCTGAAGGTGTCAGTCCGCTTTTCGAACTGTTCTGGTCACTGAGAGAGTTGTCGTTATTGTTCGTTGGCGTAGAAAAGTTATCGATGTTTTGGAGCAATAATGTGACAGTTGGAGATGTCGGGGAATAATTGCCACCTGTTTAAATGTAAAGTCAAATTTTAAATACTTGCCTGTGAGTTTGATACCATCATGCTATGTGCGAGTTTGATACCATTGATACCATCATACCAAAGCGATTATTATCGTTTAATTTAGCTGCGCACAGAATGGCATATCTTAAGTAAATAATAAAATCCCTTGGTATACCTCTCCCTTCTCATTCTGCGTTTATTAATTAGGAAATCAACACATTTAAGATGTTTTTATTTTGATGAAGATATATAAAATATATATTTGTATAACATGTCTTCTGGCATTAAATTATGGAGATATTTTATGCAGTCCATTGTTCATAACGATGATTTTTTTTTAAATGTTGATGTTTAATGTACTCACGTAATAGACAAAATAGATACAGATTTCAAATTTCCACCTTTTGATAGATATATATTTTATTATACACAAGGTAATTAGTAGATTATTACCAGTGGCTGCTCGTAGCTAAAATTAGTGGGGGTGCTGTTCCAAAAAAATTTAACCTTTGTTTTAAACCTGTGTAAAGGGAAACAAACATGTATAAAAAGAAAATTTATTTTGAAACTTCCATGAAATTTTACAAAAGAAAAATTAAACATTTCTTAATTACTTTAACTTAAATGGTTACAGTTCAAGCTTTACCTATTCATTTAAAAATGAAATCCATTCTTCTTGTTTTAATTTTCGCGAAGAGATCAATCATTTTCTCCTCGATCTCTGGATGACAACTGAGGAAATTTTTCTATATTGAAAGCATTGCAAGCGAACGAAAATGAAAGCTCTCGAAGTTCACTTACAGTCACAGAATTTATTACTTGAGGATGCAAGGACATGGTTAAAGTTTTCTGTAAAATAAAAGAACCGAAAAAAAATGAATCAAATAGAATAGCTGAAAAATAATCTAACCAAGAATATGGTGTATGATTTTTAAACACAGCACACGCGGAGTAAAAAAAAAGAACCAGCTCCCAACGACACTCCAGATTCGGCACTGCAAAAGCGACAGTGCTCTCTCCCTCTCAGCCTCGTACGCTGTTTCCTAAGAGCGCATGCGCAGAACAGCCAAATACCACACGCGCGGAGTAAGAAATAATCACGTTTCCAGAATTTCGGCACTGCAAGAGCGACAGTGCTGTTTTATCTCCCTGGCTCGAGTGCTGCTTTCTGTGCGCGCTTGCGCAGAACAGCCTTGTGAAGCGCAGTTCCATACAAAAACTTTCGTACCTTTTTCATAAACTGGAGGATGGCTACTGACATTAAGTTTAAGGATTATATATTGTAGAGGTATAAAGAAAGAATTAAAGAAAAAAGGGCTGATTATATTAAATATTAAAAATAATAATAAGTGGAAACAGGGGGTGCTGCAGTTCCACAGTGCTTATTACGAGCCACCACTCATTATTACATTTAATCCCAACGGATTCATAAAGAGTAGAAAGTATTTATTGACATATCATTCTAAACTCGTAATACGCTTCAGATATTTTGGGTAATGTTCTCTAAACTCTGATTATAAATCTACGTCATCATTTCTTAATTATTTTAGAAGTTACTATAGTGAATTGCGAGTAACACTATTCGTAAAAGCGTTTCATTGAAATGCTTTTATTTCTCAATAAAAATATATTAGAGCAATTTTCAATAAATTTAATCATTTGAACTTACAAGATTACAATATACCCTTTCATTCAACAAGACTAAATCACGTTTCTTATGCATAAATATTATTACTAAATTTTCATAAAATCTTCGAGCACATCAAATTGATGAAATCAAAACAATAAAGCAACTTTTTAACACATCTTGAATTCTGATTTCCTCATCATTAAAAATATGTTTGGTCAGTCCACATTTAGAAAATAAAAATTCGGTATATCATGACAACATTTATACATTTAATTTTACAATGTAGAGTGTTTCGTTGGGAAAACATTTCAGTACAAATACGGTACTAACAAGATTTACTAAATAAAGCTGAAAAACTGCCACTATCCTCATAAATAGCAACAAAAAAGTAAGCAGTGGAAGGTAATTATGAAGCGAAGCACATAAAATAACAATGCGAATGAAATTATTATATAGGAACTTTTAAAATAGAATTTGCAGTTGAAATGCGTAAAAAAGGAAGAAATCAAAAATCACGCCCAAAACGAGGATAAAATAGTTGCAAATACATATTTTTCAACGTTATTTTATTTCTTTGAATATAGCCATAGTGTTCAAATATAATCATAATCTCAATACTTTTATATAATAATCTAATCAATACATATTATAAAAACAAGCGTACACTGTGAGTGCCACTAAAACTCAGAAAACAGTGCCAGTACGATCAAGAGATTTATATGGTGTGGTAGTCTTCTATGTCCCATCCATGAAGAAGGTTTCCGTTTTTACCTGAAGAACGTGCTTTTGAAGATATAAGGGTTGGAAGTTTCGCCCCTCTAGAAATTTCGAACAGTCCAAGGCATCCGAGAACATTCCAGAACACTCTCGAATGTTGTGGAATGTTCTGGAACATTGTGGACCATTCGAAACTTTTGTTGTATGGGTGGCGCTACCCATTGGTAAGGGTATATAAAGCAAGATCCGTCGTGGGTTCGAATGTCAGTTTCTTATCAGTGAAGTGAAGTGCAGTGAGCGAATAAAATAATCGAAAATAAAATGTAAAAAGTATGTAAAGTGTACTTAGTGTATTTCTTAATAAAAAATTGATTTCATTTATATTTTACAGAATGTCCAAAAGTAAAAGAGGACGAGATCTTGCCAGTTCTGAAGCAAAAAGCCCAAAACAAAAAGAATAGCGAAGAAACGAAACAATCGAAGAGCGCGAAGCACGTGAACGTTTCCTAGAAGAATGAGAAACTGAAGAACAGCGAAATGAACGAAATGAAAAATCAAGAATTGCGACACAATCTTATAATAAAAGACAGCGAACGCAAGCTACCCATGAAAATATCACCCTAGCGCGAACAAGTAAACAGCACAACCTAACATAAATGAAAAAGCATTCCACTATCGATAAACACTTCCAGTTATTCCCAAGTCAACACCAGCAGATGAAATCAATGCATGTTTGAAAAAAATCACATCTCTGGCCACACATACAAATACTGCGACTAACGAAATATATGAGAGTTGAACTATCGAAAGACGAAACACCACATTTTCCTCAAAAAACGTTTACGAGTAGGCGAACGTACATATCTTACTGGCCAGACGACCGGCTCATTGAACTCAACAGTGATTTCTGCAATTTAGCCACTATTGAAAACGAACTTGTCGATCAAATTTATCCAAACATTATTCACAACTGTACAAATCTCGATTGGCTATTTCAAAGGGCAATTTTGGCAACTAAAAATAATATTGTCGACTATATCAACTTCGACTCAACAATCATATAATATACTCAACAATCGTATAATATTCAAAAGAAAATTCCTGATGAAGAGAGAATATACAAATCGCTTGACACGATGGTAAAAGTCAAAGAAAGTGTTAACTTCCCTACAGAATTTTAAACTCTTTGCAAGGCAAGTACCAGGAATGTCCATTATACTGCCTTCGACTGAAACTTGAATCTCCGATGATTCTACTCAGAAATCTCAACTTATCAAAACTATGTAATGGAACAAGGATGGTCGCCAAACAGCTATCGAATAACATCATCGAAGCCGAACTTATAACTGTAAAGGACAAAGGACACACAGTATTTATCTCCAGAATACCACTGATATCCACTGAACTGCCATTCCAATTTAAAAGACTGCACTTTCCAATCAAATTAGCCTATAGTTTTACAATTAACGCAGCGCAAGGACAAACTTTAAAATATTGCGGCATCAACCTCAACTAGCTCCTGCTTCTCACGTTCAGCTGTACGTAGCTTGCTTTCGAGTGGAAATTCGAAAAATTTGTACATACATATCCCAGATAACAAAATGAAAAATGTTGTTTATAAACAAGTATTGTAAATAGTTAGAATAAGCTTTCAATAAAAAAATTACCTCTTAAAGTTTATTCTTTTATTCCAACTGCCCCACAATCTCATATCAACTCCCTGAGCGAAGCCGCGTACCCCAGCTAATAATTATATAAAAGTCTGAATACTTTTGTACAATAATGACTAACTTTTTATTTTTATAAAAGCTTAAATTTGGCCTAATTCATTACATAGAACATTTTAAGTTAGGAAATACAATTTCTAAACTGAATGACTGTGTTCCTTGATTAAAAACTAGCCTTCCCTACATTCGTAGTGTGAAAGCATTATTAAAGAAGGTGCAGGTTTAGATTTTTATATTTAAGTCAAATACTACTCAAAATTTCGAAATGCGTTTGCAATTTGTTTTGCACGCGACTAAATTCCTCATTAAAATAAACTTTTGTAATTTATGACCCATAAATATTCGGAATTTATATAGCAGACAGTTTCTTCCGATACAGCGCTGTTCAGAAAAATTGCAGTACCAAGAAAGACAGAATTTCGGCAAAGATATTTACTGGAGAGAATCATATGATGTTAGCTATGAATGTTTAAAATGGTAAGTGCAGACTGCGTGCTTAATTTAATATTTTGTTTGCAGCAGATGACATATGAGCCAGACCTCAAGCAATTACATCCCACATGTGTTCTATTCGGGATAAATCGGGCCACCGTCCACGTCAAGAAGAAAGTGGCATTTGCTGGTTTTTAAAACGCGTTGAACATTACACCCAAATAGGAAGCAATATTATTCGGCTGGAACGCAACCCAAAGAACATTCGGTAAGTTCTGTGTTAGCCTGGTAACACTTCTAGTTCCAACGCCTCCCGAATGTGACACTGATTATTCACAGTGTTTACGTTTTATAAAAGATTGGAGCATAAAGGAAGTGGGATATAACCCTATATCATGGTTAGAGTCAATATGACATTCGGTAACACAGGCTTGTGGCATTCCACATGGAGCCATCGAACGAATTTCCGACTCTCATGGAGATTATAAATGATGCAATCGAAGAAGATTATTTGCTGTTTACGGTTTTAGCGCCTTTGTGTTCTACATCATGGCAATTTCTGATGTCGTACTAGAAGATCAGCGAAAGTTCCAGAAGTGGACCCTGAACTATAAGCCCTCTGCGCAGCAATTATCGACGAAAAGTGGTAGTATATATCGCCTGCTATATCATTATGATTCACTGTCATGCTAATGCTGTAGAATCTAATAGATGATCCTTTATTGAAATGCGTGCCTACCTACTATCTTCGCGTCTTATCAAGCTTTTAGTTCTTCCAGTCTCCTGAAGTCAATAGAATCTACTGAAAACGAAATCTGTTGTTCGAAGATGTATTCTTTTCAAGTATTAATAGTTGCAATACAGTTTCCACTTCCTATGTGCTGCGATTTCGTTATAGGAGAACGCACTACTACTAAGATTTGTCATTCTTCCACTTCCAAAATCTGTCAGCATTCACAATGTTATTTCTCTCTGTATTACGGCGCGTTTACATACTGTCAGTCCAATAAAAATTGACTGTTTCCCTGACACAATGATTGAAATTTCTTTTTTGTCCTCTGGATGAGATTTTATAATCAAATGTGGGCGCATCGTATTTATTTACGCGTCTAAAATTTTAACGATTTGCCTCTCTTATGTCAATAATCCGCGAGCCAAATTTCAAGATTTACCCGACAACTAAATAAGGAATGTTTTTCTTTCCTCACTGCATGCCTTCGTGGATTAACTGGTAGTATCGTGTGCCAGGAGTCTACAGATTCAGAATTCGGACCCTGTGTAAGGCAACAACCGATTTTTCACGTTGCTTGACTAGGAAAATATCCGAAGTTTACAGATTGTTCTCGGTTTCAATTCCTTTGAACAGTAAAGTATGAAAGGAAAAGGCACAAGAGCTTGCATTAATAAGGGGAAAGTGCGGCCTAGCAGATATTAAGCGCTGGATATCATAATTTAGCGTCCGCAAAGATCTGCTCAAATTCATTACAAGGTGTTTATAATTAAACGAACAGTATTTAGGCACGTCTGAAGCCTGTTTTAATTATCCGATTCAAATAAAATTTAATCCATTATTTACTCAGATTACACGAAAACTATTTAAGAAGAAAATACATTATTCAAACTTTTAACACTGTAAAGTGTTTTTGAATCAAAAATTTATACAAAGTACGAAGAACCTTGTTTTTGCCATAAAACTGATCTCGACGTCGTCGCAAATTATTCAGTGCAATTCGCCACGCCTGCAGAGAAAAGAAACGCGAGCTTTTAGTCAGAATGCTTTATCAAAGCGCAGTAATACTGAGGCTACACTCGGGTCATATTCTGAGAAAGGTTGAGCATAGGATATATGTTAGTAAATGAGATGAATGAGAGAAGTAAAGAATTCAATGCAGCCGGTGACTTCAGCACTTTGCCAATTAATTCCGTTATAATTTGATGTCGAACGACATAAAAGTAGTTCGGAAATTATGAAAGACGTTGCTATTTCAGTAGCTGATGAAATTGATAGGGCTGCAAATGCAGTGTTAAGTGCTTGAACTGTAGCACTAAAACTGTGTATTCTTTCGTCAATAATGAAAAACATTTTTTGGGGAAATTTAAATGTTCTGTCCCTATGAGATTCAAATGATCTAACAGTTGAAAGCAGAATGCCTTGCATTCGCGTTGCATTTTTACCTTGAACAGAATTACGCAGCAATGGATATGGAATATCCTGTAAACAGGTAAAACTCATTTCCACTCAGAAGGAACTGTCGACACTCATTTTTGGCGCATATGAGTTCAGCGTATCCTTACATGATTCTATAGCAACCATTACAGTCGTTTGTCATTATTTACTGCAAATTACTTATGGTTAATATTAATATTCTTTGCTGTAAATTATCCATTCAACTTAAATAATTGCCATTATTTACTAAGCCATGTTTACCCGCAATGGAAAAAAAATTAACCATTTTTTCTTTCGCAGATTTCTTCTCAGTGACCTGAATAGCATGCGCATGAAATATTTAAAGCACCACACGCTTAGAAGCCAATACACCTTTGAGCATCATCAGTTTAATTATTAATCACCTTGTATATAGATAATTTTAAAATACAAAATGCAAACTCTCAATACGTATGCTAGGAACTAATAAATAGTATGTGTAAATTTTCTTTCACGCCTCTCGTAATTAATTTACATCTATTCGTTGCCAACGTTTGCGTTGGCAATACGCTTTCGAGATATCGCCCGTAGAATTCTATCGCTAGAATATGGTTGACTTGAAACTATTCTAATTGAGCTATATTATCAGATGGTTATTAGATGCTAATGTACGGATATTTAATTGAATTACACTTTGATTTGTATAAATCGGGAGTAATTGAATTTAGTAAGGTTATTTCTAAAACGAAACGATCATTCGTATTTCGGCGCCATTTGATAAATGGCCAGCAAACGTTGGAAGGAACAACGGCGAGATTAGGAATTCGCGAGCGGTTAAAAGACAGATAAATGCATTTTTCTTATCGAATTTTCATTAAATTTCGAAGATTCTATATACATTTTCGTACTATTTGAACTTTGACTAATTACTTATTATAGATCAAGCTACTGTAATGAAACTGCGCGGTAAGAAAAAGGTGGCCTTTACAATGCTTCAGAACAGCGTTACTTCCTGCTTATCAATAAATGAAGTAATTTTGCATCTAGTGCGCATGGAAAGGATTTATTCAGATTTTGATACAACTGATGCCCAGTTACCATAGGAACAGCAAGAAACTGAAGTGTTTGAATCGAAGTATTCTAGTTTGATGCTTCAGTATCAAAACTTGTTAGATTCATTGACTACGGCTAATGTGCCAAATGTTCCAGAAAATTCCAATGTTAGTAACTTTAAGTTACCGAAGTTGAATATTCCTGCTTAGGGTAACTTTATTTACTGGATGAATTTTAAGGATTTATTTGTTGCAAGAGTGGCAATATTTTTTTTCAAATATTTAGAAATTTCAATATTTGATTGGATCACGGCTTCTATACTGAAGCATACAGTGTCTCACAAAAGTGATGGGACACTTGTGCTTTACAAAAGGAAACCATAATAAAATAAATTAAAAAAACATGTAAAAATTTTTGTGGGTGTGTTTCATACTTAAATTTAGTAACAATTATTACATAACATACATTTTATCAAAATATTAAACTATTAATTTAATAAAAATACAATTGTTTAGAACGGAGCAAACAATGGCTCACATAAGTGATGGGACACCATTAGACTATGCAACAAAATTCGTCTAAAAATATTTTTTGGGGTTTTTAGTTTTACTCAGAAGCAATTGGTAATAATTTATAAAATCGTCTGCATTATTTCTTTCCAGTTTGTTTTGGAATTTTTGTGTTTTTTAGCTCTGTGCAGCCATGAATGCTAAACGAAAAGAAACTTTGCCTGAAATTCGAACATTAGTTATTAATTTGCATATTGAACGTGGAAAATCTATTAGAGAAACTGCTGAAACAGTTAACTTGAGTCATTCAACAGTTTTCAATATTATTAAACGATATAAAAAGAATCATATAATTCAGGATAAAAGAAGACCTGGTCGACCATCAAAGCTATCCAATGGAATAAAGCGAATTATCGTTCGAAATATTAAAACAAAATGCAAGAATGAGTGCTCCTAAAGTTGCTACTGATTTACAAGCATTATATAGAGTAATTTTTAATCCTGAGACTATTAGAAGAGTAATTCGATGTACTGGATATCACGGTATAGCAGCCAGGAAAATATTCTTCGTAAGGGAGAGGAATAGAAAGCTTAGACTGGCTTTCGCAAAATCCAACATAAATAAGAATTCTGATTGCTGGAATGAAGTTATATTTTCTGATGAGAGTAAATTTAATATATTTGGTCCTGACGGTTGAATCTTGGTGTGGAGAAAACCCAGGGAAAAATTTCGCAAACAGAACTTGGTGCCAGCAGTAAAACATGGTGGAGGAGGAGTTATGGTATGGGGGTGTATGTCGCCCGCTGGAGTTGGTAATCTTGTTTTTATTGACAGTATAATGGATCAGTACAAGTATATTCGCATATTAAGTCAAAATTTTAAATCTTCACCACGAAAATTGAACCTTCATAACGATTTTAAATTTTACCAGGACAATGACCCCAAGCACAGTGCTTTGAACGTTGGACTCTGGCTGCTGTATAACTGCCCTGAAATAATAAAAACACCACCGCAATCTCCAGACGTAAATCCCATAGAGAATATTTGGCAAGAATTGGAATCAAGAATTCGCAAACACACCATTTCTTCAAAACGACAATTAAAATCGGTGCTTCAAGAAGAATGGGGTAAAATCACTCCAGAAATCACAAAAAAATTAGTCGAATCCATCCCAAGAAGATTAAATCATGCTTTAAAGGTAAAAGGAAATCCAATAAAATATTAAAATCTTCTAAAAAGTAAAATTTTTGGATAAATATTTGGTGGAAAAGTAAGTGTCCCATCACTTATGTGAGCCATTTTTTGCTCCGTTCTAAACAATTGTATTTTTATTAAATTAATATTTTAATATTTTGAGAAAATATATGTTATGTAATAATTGTTACTAAATTTAAGTATGAAACACATCCACAAAAAATTTTCACATTTTTTAAAATTTATTTTACCCCAGTTTCCTTTTGTAAAGCACAAGTGTCCCATCACTTTTGTGAGACACTGTATAGTTATCAAATAATTCTTATAAAGAAGCACGGGCGAAATTATTCTCTAAGGTAAGTTCAAAAGAAATAAAACGGCCAAATCTTTAATAAAAACATTACTGGATCAAAAATTTATTTCACAGGGAGATAATGCTAATTTACGGCCATTAGCTAATACTTCGGATGAAGTTATTACGAGTAAAAAGTGATACCTTTATTGATTAGTACATCTGCTATCAAATTAGAAGAAATTATTTTAAAAAGGAACATATTTTTAATACTGTGTACATATAAGCAATAAAATATAACATGTATTTAATATTTTGTCGGCAATAAAAAACTTACCTTGCTCGAAATCATCTTGAAATGTTGGGTTGCCGAAAGACACGGGCTCGTGGGCATACGACGTTAGGTTGACTGATGATTCAGATTGATTGAGCTCGACCATTGGCTCGGTGCGCCGAATGTCCAACAAAATTGCCATCTAGCCTTTTATGCCGCTATCTGCAAGTGAGATGAGAAATTCACAATATTAATTCCAATAGAAGTCCAAAAACCGAGATCTTTGATCTCACAAATGCAGTTGCAATAACTGCAACAAAGGAAAAAAATATATTCTTGCTTCATCTCATTGTTTGTGATTTAAGACGAAACCGGATTGTCCATGCGTCGTACAGCTTTCAAATTAAATAATTTGATCTGAAACATGATCTGATACATGAACAGGTACGGTCTGGGCTTTAATGAATATTATCAACTTTATGAAACGTTACAAAATACCTGCGTTTCAAAGAGTTATGTGAAGGTATTACATAATGTTTTACGGATATAAATTCCTTAATAAAGGGATAAGAAGAGTGTGCTTTTCGTTGCTATTACTGCAAAAGGTTGTTCGTTAAAACTGCCGATTTTTTTCAACTGCGATGCAATTCACCGACGAATACCAACATCTAGATTCTGATAAAAACCTACATTAGAGGGAAAAAATCTGATATGTACACCACATGACTTCTTTGCATGGAATATTAAATCATACGCAATTTTCCTGCATTTCATTTAAATATATTGAATTAACAGTTAACGAGTTTTGAATTAAACCTACTTCGTCGATGGCACATAAACCACAACAGAATAAATACGCTCTTTAAAGTTCACTATATTTATTTACCGTAGCCACATTTCGGCGCCAAACACAGACGATTTCACAGACGATTCAGCGCCGCTTACCTAATGCACATGCTCTACTAATTAATTCAGTTCTCATGTCACGGTAAAGTAAAAATACATAAAAATTCAAAATATTTTCACTCAAAATTGAAAGATATAGAAAAACGTAAAACACCAACTACAGTTAAAACAATTACATAAACAATTTTTATAATTTTACACAAAAAACAGCTAATAACTTAAATAATTCCAGAATGAATCAAGCATAATTTAATTCTCAATAATAAAAGAAGACGTTACTTTGTTGTTGCGAAGCTTAGTTTCTCTAGATTGGCAACAAATCCACTATTCTGCTAAGCTTCAAATGTAAACAAATATGGCCGCTATCATAACCAAAAATTAGGCTTAGTCGCACTTAAAAAACTTTTAAATTATTGATAATTCCACAATTATTGCATGCAGATTAACTAAAGGCATAAAATCTTAACCGAAAGATGAGAACAATATAATTCAATCATTTTTAAAGCAAGAAATGCATAATTTACAAACATATAAGAATAAAGAAACTGAGCTCACTGAGCCGAGTAACAGAGTGGATATATATATATTTATATACTTTTGGTGCAACCAAAATGCAAGGTGCACATCTACATGTTATAGCGGTTCTGTGTACAAAATTGCAGCGTTTTGAGGGTAATCGTTTTTGAGTTATGCGAAATACATACATACATACGTACGTATGTAGGCACAGAAGCCGCGAAAAAATCTCTTGAGAATCCATTTTAAATCAGTTTTATAATTTTTTGTGGGAAAAAGAGTCCTTTATTCTGTCCTTACGTTTAAACGTTACGCAAACACATGGTTAAATTGCATTCGATAGCGGTCAAAATGGGTATTTTCGTTGAAATAAGAGACCCGAAATTTTTCGCGATTACAATACTTCCTTTTTACTTCGCACAAGGAAGTAAAAAGCCTCAAATGTGAGCATGCGCAAATACGTCTCATGCCGCTGAAATTGCATAATTCCATTCTCTCTTTTTTTTTTAATTTCCAGATTTTTTGAACATTGGATCGAATGAAGAAATATTGCTTGGATAATATCAGCTGCCGCAGTAAAGTGTAAAACTAATTACAGTCAAATCCCGCTAAAGAGAACCCTGTTTATAACGAACTCCCGGATATAACGAACTCTTTAGTCACATCCAATTTTCTTACACTTTACGTTATTTTAAACTGGCAATTGTATTTAAATATAACTGGCTATAGCGAACTTCAATACGTACGCAATCGGATATAGGGAAAGTTAATAGAATAGTATAACTACCTAAGCAGATTTCATGGTTTGAAACAATTTTTATCTTCTACGAATGTGGTCGTCTTAGAGAATACGACTATTGCTGACGATCATCATTTATATTCACAGAAATACTTTCCACTTTTATAGGCGGGACCACGAGGAGTTTCGCTGTGTTTTTTACTGAAATATATACTATGTTTTGCAACTGTTCCAAGTAAGGGGAGTTCAGTTATTAATGTAAGGGATTTGAAACCAATCTAATTGTTCTTATTTTTCGAAAAAAATTGCTCATTACCAGTTTATACTCAGATTACTTTTAAGCTTTCAAGCATTTCATAACTATTTAAATACTAAACAATTTGTTATCAGAAAATGACTTCTTTTTCGTACACATATAATGTGGGAAGGTTCAGTCCCCCCCCCCCATCCTGGGTATTTTACACTAGGATGATCCATTCTTTTCTGTAATCACATTTATTTAACCCAAAAGAAACAAGTAAAACACGAACACATATTTTGAGAGATAAAACGTAACCGGAGTGTGCCGCTCTCAAAATATCAAACTACTAATTCTAACTGGATTCCATCAATTGCATATCATGTGATTACTCTTTGACAATGTTGCCATTCTTGCGAGAGAAATATATAAATAGGGTTATAGGTAAATACAAATAAAAGAAATAATATAATAAAACAAAATATTATTATAGCTAATCTTTAATTCCTACAGATACGGATATCCTAGGGGTCACTGACATCAGGGACATTCTACAGTACGGAGAAAATCAGCTACGTCTCCTGTAGGGTCCCGTTAAAAAAAAAAAAAACAAGGCTGATTATACATCACATAACTTTCTTGTACGGAATATTAAATGATACGCACTGCATTTCATTTAAAACTTATTTCCTCGAATTTTCTCTGAGATATATTTCTCATTCAATTAATTCTGTTCTCAGATCGCGGCCAGGCAAAAATACATAAAACCTCAAAATATCTTCATTAAAAATTGAAAAATACAGAAAAAAAATTAAAACACCAAGTACAGTTAAGACAATTTTTACAATTAAAATTAGAGTTTCTACGCAAAAACAAGCCATTCGGCCAGCAGACAACAAGGCAAATTTTTCGGTGCACGAAGATGAAAGTTTAATTTTGGTCCCACTCGGCAAAAAGACACTGAATGTGCAGAAACTGAATTCACTATTATACTAAGTTTCAAACGTAAACAAATGTGGCAGCTATGGTAAACAAAAATTAGGCTTAGCCGCACTTACACAATTTTTAAAATGTTGATAATTCTACAACTATTGCAAGCAGATTAACTAAAGACATAAAAACCTTAACCGAAAGATAAGAATTATGATCATTTTTAAAGGAAGAAACTGCCCAATTTACCAATATATAAGAATAAAAAAATGAGCTCACTGAGCCCAGTAACAGAATAGGTATTTGTTTAAAGTATTTTTTCACTCTGGAACAAATTTACTTTTAGGCGATAGCTTTTAGAATTTTACTCCTTTTCTAATCTTTAAATAAAATTTTGCAGCTCTATGCGCAAAATTCTGGACCAAATAGATCTCTCTTATTCTAGTACTACTTTCTAAAATTATATATATATATATTTGGTGCTGCCGATTGCAATCAAAAACTGAGGCGCACAAGTACATATTATAGCAGTCCTATATACAAAATGTCAACGTTCTAGAGGCTACTCGTTATTGAGTTATGCGAGATACATACATACATACATACATTGGTGTGCAAAAATTAAGGACGAGACGGTTTTTTCAATATAACTTTGTACAAAAGCTTTCCAAATCAACACATTTAATACCGTAAGGTCCCCAATACGTAAGGACATGAGTAATGTAAGCAACACTCACTAAAAGAGAAATCAGAGTGATAAAAAGAAGCTTTATTGAAAAAGTAGCATGGAGCGCAATGCGACTGAAGGAAGAAACATCCCTGTGATGGGTGTCCAGCAAGAAACTTTCGGTCTTTAACAGGGGATATGATCTCCCCTGACTGCTAGGCAGGTTTCACATCATTTGAGCATGCTGGATATGTGGTTGTTAATGAGCTGTTGAGACATTGCTGCTCGTTCCTCTTGTAGCACCAATCGCAGTTTCGGAATCGTTACTGGCGATAAGTTACGTGCTGCCACGGGTCTCCCTAGTACGTTCCGTACATGCTTGATGGGATTTAGATCCAGAGACCTTGCCGACCAATCCATGTGTTCAATATCTTCACTCTCCAACAGCTCTTCGACAGTAACTGTGCGATGAGGTGGAGTATTGTCGTTCATGAAGAGGAAAAGACGCATGTAAGGAAGAAGAACCTCGTTACAATAGCAGTCCCAGGTGACGAACCTCCTTGGGAGATATGAAGGTCGGTCCGGCTACCAAGCATTATGTCTGCTCGAACAAAAACTCCGCGGCCTCCAAAACAGTCCCTTTTGATGATGTTGAAAGGGTTATTGCGTGTTTTCCGCTCTGTCCAGATGTGTATGTGTCTAAAATCGTAATTCAGACTAAACCTGCACTCATCTGTAACGAGTACTCGTCCCCATTCATTGTCTCTCCAATTCCGGTGTTCACGGCACCACAGAGAACGCCTTCTCGGATGGGCAGGCGTCAAAGGTACGCACCGTACAGGGCGTCGTGCCAACAGACCACCACCGTGCAGTCTTCTGGCCACGGTAAAACGCGATAGCGGTTGTCCAGTCGCCTGTGTCGTGTGTCTAGCGATTTCCCTCGCTGTCTGCCGCTTGTTTCTTCTGGCTTGTAAGGCAATATGCCGGTCTTCTGAGGGTGTGGTTCCTCGTGGACGACCACTACTAAACCGCCGGATAGCTGTTCCTGTAGTTTGAAATTAGGATGGGCAGGCGTCAAAGGTACGCACCGTACAGGGCGTCGTGCCAACAGACCACCACCGTGCAGTCTTCTGGCCACGGTAAAACGCGATAGCGGTTGTCCAGTCGCCTGTGTCGTGTGTCTAGCGATTTCCCTCGCTGTCTGCCGCTTGTTTCTTCTGGCCTGTAAGGCAATATACCGGTCATCTGCGGGTGTGGTTCCTCGTGGATGACCACTACTAAACCCCCGGATAGCTGTTCCTGTAGTTTGAAATTGTCTCCAAAGTCGTGAAACGATGCTGTGAGCAATTCCGAACTCTGCAGCCACACTTGTCACACTGCGGCCTTCCTCCAACTTCCCAATGATTCGACCTCGGGTAAAAACATCCAGATGTCGTCTAACAGATTGATTATTCGCCATTTCTCGCTGAGGCAGCAACTCGGTGTGATTTTAACTGCTATACGACGTGCAATCTCTTTGCCAGAAATACTGATCTTACACCGACAACATGCTTTATACTACTCAGACACTCCCCCATTACGTCTACCTGCATATCTGCGCATGTGCTACCGTACATCACCTTACTTAATCTCCTAATTGGTCTTTCTGTCCGCTCTGCCTCTTCGTTCAGCTGATATGCTAATTTTTCGACTTCGTCCTTAATTTTTGCACACTAGTGTACATACGTACCGACGTCATGAAAAAAATCTCTTCTGAATCCATTTTAAATCACTTTTATAATTCGTTTGAGGGAAAAATGTCCTTTATTCTTACCTTGCGTACAGATGTTACGCCAAAACACCGTTAAATTGCATTCCATAGCGGTGAAAATGGATATTTTCATTGAAATATGATACCCGGAATTACGATACTTCCTTCATTTTGCACAGTGAAGTAAAAAGGAAATTCAGAAATTTATTGAAATTTCCATCTAGGTGATCTATTCGTTGTGTGAGTACCTGGTGAGTACTTGGTTAGCACCTGGGTGATTTGTATCTTTAGAAGTACCTTAGTGTTTCTCAAAATGAAGGGATTCTTTAATAGTTGTAGATATTTTATATGCAAATTCTACACAAGCAAATCCTTCAGGATGTCCAGTATATTTATTACATTATATTGTAACTCTATTCATAGATTCACAAGCATGAAAATGCTCAACATCTTCAGCTGTAGCAATATGATCCATATGCCTACATATACAAGACGTGAATCAATTCCCCTTTTGTCTTCATAATTTATAGAAAAAAGTTCAGTAGACCAAGTAGCTTCTTCCCTTTAAGATGTCTTACAACTTTCAGAAATCCTTTTTTTCCCACGATTCATGTGAAGGGTATTTTTTTTACTGAATATCTTGCGTTGTTAATAATTTGATTTATGATAAGATTGAATACTATCAGGTTCCTCCGAAATTACGCCCAACATTAGATAAATAAGGCCGGCTCAATCTTGGAAATTCATAGCTACCCATAACGTTCATTATGCCTGTTAGGAAATTAAACATTTTTAGCTTTTTGGTCCTACTTATTAAAAAGCGCATTAGACGAATCTTCTTCCGCAGAAGTCTTTGATTCTGTACAGTTTTTGATGTCTTCCACAATAGACCTTTAAACTGAGAAGAATTTTCTTATGCAGTTGCAAAACTAAGTAGCATTTGCAAACTAAATATAACAGTTGCAAATAATAACACTTGGTAAACGTAATAAATAATTAATAAAACTTGCAAAACTAAATAGCACTTTTACTGAAGTTTAATGAGGCCTCGGTTAAGAATATGCACTTCCAGTCAATTATTATTGTATTTAATCGTTCTTTGCAGATCTTTTCGTCTTAATCATTGCTATCAAAAGTAGCATTCTTGATATCTATAACTCTGAATTGCAATCATGTACTTACACATAAACTATCAGCTGAAGTTTCTAAATCTTCTTTAAGACCTTTCGCTAAATAGACATTTAAGACGAAAGTAATTTTAAATAAACTAAATTTCAAACCAGATCCAAAACCAAAATGGCTGGACATTAGAGTAAAAATATAAACCCCAACTTCTAAAACATCTGAGTAGCTTAGTTTCATTTCATATCCTCAGATGAAATACAGTGAGTAAAAAGATACATAGCAGAAATAAATATTTAAAATTAGAACAGATTCGTGACGAAACAAGCAATTATTAAGTTATGCATTTCGGTACTCTTAAAAATTATTTTTCATATAATTAAAATCGAGCGTTATCTATATATATATAAGCGAAATACTACTGACTCATCACGAAATCTCCGAAACTATACACCGGATTGACTTGAAATTTTGCATAGTTACTCATTCCACGATGCAGACACGCACTAAGAACGCATTTTGCATTTTACGTAAATCCTTTTACGTAATTTTACGTAAGCCTAAGCGTTTGCTTTGCAATAACTATTAGTAAAGCACAGAGTTTAAAATTAGCTGGCTTAGATGGCTGTTACAAAATGACTGTTTTTTTCCTGGTCAATTTTATGTGGCGTGTTCAAGGGTAAGTTCACTTGAGGATCTCATCGTTCTTCAACCAGAAAAACGTACGAAGAATGTTATCTACAGAGAACTTTTATAAATTAAAGTATATTATTTTACAGTTTTATAAACATTTATCTGTTATCATAAGTTTCATGAAAATAAATGCTATTATTAAGAGAAATAAATTATTGCGATGAAAAAATAAAAATGCTGTTGTTATTTATAAATATTACCATACATAAAAAAGCAAAGACAAATAATTATAATTGATTAAAAAATTTGATTTAATAAATTAGGCAAAAGGAGCAAATATTTAAAAAATTCTCAAAATATGTCCTTAGTTTTATGTTGGCAATTTTTTCGCGGTTGTTAGCCTACTGGGGATTTCGCCATGTTAAATAACGGGGACGCACCCCAATACACAGTACCTCATGGGTGATGTGGAAATCTGTATATGACAGATTCACTAACTGGCACTACATTTCCCGACTTTAAATTAAAAAAAAAATATTAATGATCAATCGAAATTAGACATTTCGTCCATATAAGAGGGTCCATAGGTTCACATTCAGATAGATAGTGTGCCCAGTGGGCGGGTTTCAGCTAGTTTTATATATCATACAAATGTATAAAAGAAGTATATTTTCTATTAATATTATTATTTCCTCTACATATTTACAGTCTAAAGTATTTTCAAAGATCCATTTAAAATTCTTGAGATGACTTCATTTTACTGCCTATTTGCCGAGTACGGTACACAATCTGGAATAGAAATACAAAAGCTTCATGAAACCAGTTCATCAAAACCAGTTTTTTTTTTAGAACTCTGCAGTTTCCTTAAACTTTCGTATTCCTAGAAAGCATAATTATTTGATTACTAAATACAGTTTTGATTACAAAAACATCCTATGACCTTGCGGAAAAAGCATTAACGGAATTCACGTCAACTATATTTACAAAATCTTGGATTATTTACATAACATTGGGCATTTTCTAGGACTTATCTTGAAGCGGGACAGTGCATTGTAATGGGAGGGTTCAGCATGATCTGTCTAAACGCTTTTTTAAAGCTACATGGTTTTGCATGATTATTGGTGAAATGCACATTAAGAACTGCGAAATCGAGACAGCTATCGTCTATTTATTGGTTTATAAAATAATGGCCAAATAATAAATATAGAGGAAGAAGGTTTGCCAAAAAGATTTTTCACTTTCCCAATGGCATATACAGTACCTGAAAAATGTTGGATAGCTTTAAGATTGTTTACTATAAACTGAAATGCATTCAGAATTCAGTGCTTAAAAAGGGCTGTCTTTTCTTTGAGAGGACTAAATTAAAAAAAAAAAGACTGAAATTATTGTTTTATTGCGTAGCTACCATCTCTGTCTACGCAATCTATAGGTTGGCTGGTTACCTGTAGATTTTATCGACTTGGTGTGAGACTGGACAGAGTTTTCTATAATAAAGTTTACTCTTGTAATACCATTCGTTACATTTTAGAGCGACCTGGCATTTATTTATCAAGATATTCATCATGCCTATATATGAAGACCCGGGAGAAAAAATTACTTACGTCCATTTTTTGTGAAAACTGAAATATTTATGCCATCTAGATGGCAACAGGAATAGCTTTTGCACCAAGGAATTGCTTCAGGAGGAAAACTATTTGCTGTGGACCCACAAAGATAAAAAAATCTTGTCAGTTATCCCCCCCCCCACACACACAGGTCGTAGTGTCTGAGCTCCTACGAGGTTGGTTGATTGGTTGAAATGAAAGAGACACCGAATGATTCCTATAAGTAAAATAGACATTGTTCCTTTACACTTCTATTAAGAGCTACCCCCCCTCACGCCGTGCCGTGCCGCATTTATTGAAATTTGGTAATATAGATAAAGTGTACACAAGAACATAGATAAAATATGTATGAATAATTTAGACATATATACATAGTAGTATTCCTGTAATATGTATCATATATCTCGTATCATCCTTTAATATGTAACCTATTTTGAACCTTCTGTTTTTAAGTATGTTTATGTCACCTTATGCATGTCCTTATATTTGTCATCTTACGTATCTATTTCGCCTTATGTTCTACATATCATGCATTCTGGCATCTGCCAATTTTCGTATCTTCTGCACATTGTAACATATATCCCGCATAATCCTGTATCCCGCATCTTATTTCGCACCATCTACCATGCATCTTGGCACTTATATCACTCTGCACCTCGTATCATGTATCTTGTCATCTGCATATCTCTGTATCCACAGTATCTTGTATCATATATCTCTCAACATCCCGTAACATGTAACTTATTTTACACCTATGTATTCTAGGTTCATAAGTATGTGTACGTCACCCCATGCACCCCATGTTCATACGTAAATGTATTTAGGCATCTGAATATATATGTATCTTCTGCACAATCTATCTGAAGCCACCGTATGTTCTTATGTAACATGTATCTAAGCAATAGATAAAGGTGGACGTGGCGCTATACCGATTAACCGTATTGGTAGAGGGGTGGTGCCCACGTCCTCCGTCGCATGTCACATACATAGTAGTATAAATTTACATTGAATGGATATTGCTTTTGTGTATTACATTGATTTCAAATTTTGATGAGCACCTAAATAAGTTTATTCGTATAAGTTCGTTGGTGCAAGTTCATTGTTCTAGTTCTAGGTGTATAGTTTTATAGTTCTAGTTCATGCTGAGTTCATATGTTTTAGTTCATAGTTTCAGGTTTGTAGGTTCATAAGTTGACAGGTTGCATTTTGCATTCCAAGAATTATCCTATTGAACACAGAACTGTAACTAATTTCATAATCGACTGTTTCATCAATACAACAGCAAAATTATCAGCATATTATCTTCATTCTCTAATGGTTCTTAGGGAATGAAACTACATTCAGTAGATACTTTGTTGTTATCTGGAGTTCTTCCCGGATATCAGTCTATATGAACGCCTAGGGATGAACTCATTTAACATTTTCAGATCACACGCATTTGTGATACCCTGAGACTCTTCTGAAATAATAAAAAGTGGCTTCAGCATTTTGTTTATTTGTTGTTATTGATTCTTCAAGCATTAAGTCAAATCTAGATTCATCATTTAAACTGACAGTTTTGATTTCAAGTTTATTAGTTTCACTGCACTTAATGCCGTCTACTTTATTATACGTAGCATCTACATCTTTTTCTTCTTCAGATAATGGAATGACAGTAACAATATTGTTACTTGGATGTGTTATCTCTGTTTCAAAACCAATTCTGTTAAGTTCGGTATTGCATTTTGCGTGCGAAGAATTATTCAGACTGAAAGCAGAACTGGAAGTACTTTCATTATCAGCTGTTTCGTCCATGGGAATAGCAACAGCAAAATTATCAGCAACTATTGTTGCCATAATATCTTCCTTCTGTAATAGGTCTTCTGAAATCGTCGCAAGTTCAGTAGATACTTCGTTTTTATGCGAACTCTTCTTGGATGTCCGTCTACATGAACATCTAAGAATTAATTCATTTAATACTTTCAGATCCAAAGCATTTGTGACATCCTGGGACTTTTCTGAAGTTGCAGGAAGTGGTGAAGCTTCGGTACTTCGTTTATCTGCTGTTACTGATAAACAAAATACTGCAACTCTTACGAGGTCTGAAACGACATATTCTGCCATCGCATAAGCAATGATTCGTTCAGTCACCGCTCCACTCGACATTACAAGAATCATAACTTTATGGCCAGGTTCAAGGGATTTTAGCAATTTGCACTGTGTCTGTCACCAAAGTCTCTAGATCTCAGGGAGGCTGACGGACGGAGGATCTTGTTGCTTCTCCGATATCGTTTCAACAATAACGAGTCACAGGACATAAAATACATCCGAAAAATTTAGACGGCGTGACTAGTTCAGTCTGGAAACAGTTTTAGACAAGGCAAGAACTCAGAATGCTCAATTTCTCGATTGGAGAGACTCGCCGCTAGCATCTGTGCCTTCAATGTTCTTATGCATTGTCTTAGAATTTCTCATCGATTTATATTAAATGTGTTTTTGATCTACATGCAGTAAGTAATACGCAGCCAACACTAATTACCAGATGGAGTCAGTCACCCATCAGTACCAGCGTACCGTCATCACCCCATATTCTTGTATGCAACTGTGAAACAAAAAAGATTCTGTGTGCTGGGCTCAAACAATTTTTGTCCACTCGCCAAGAGGGAACAAGCATTTATGTCTAGCATGTTTTGTACGAGGCTAATTGATATTCGTTCTTGCCTTTTGTAAAGATGACGTGTTAGTTTCGTCCATCAGCTCTTCAGTAGTACTTGCGAACGTGAAAAGTGAAGATTCCACCGTAAGCTCCGATTCAGAGAGCGAGTTTGCTTCCAAGAGGAGAAAGAAAATAGGAAGAAACCGTGGTATTATGAAAGTTCAAGAGCAACTATATAAGATTAGGATTTGGCTGTTAATGTTAACGTTTTTAGTGCTTTTTTCTTTGATTTCTGATAGAGAAAAATAATTAATTGTCAGAGCTTTTAATGAAGTTGGGAATTATAAAACCATTATCTCGCCGGTTTTATAACATTTTTGCCTGAGGTACGAAAAAGTTCTCGTTTAAAAAATGAGCGATCTTCTAACAAATCCTCTTACTCTTAAGGAGCCCGTTGTTTGCATGACGAGCCATGCAAAAATGTATAAATGTTTAAAAAATTGCCTCTGCGTCATTCCCGGGCATTACAAAAAATCGGGTTAAAAAAAGTAAAAGGAGTTTTGGCCGTTGACGTCGAAGCACCGGTAGACCGCAGAGGAAAACTTACAAACCGAAAACACGAAATTCCTAAAGGACACTATTTCTTAAAAAAATAAATAAATAAAATAAATAAATAAATAAATTACGTCCAAAGGGCCTTTTTATAACATTTTGTGTGTTACCTTTATTTATTAAATAGCATGTTTTTCACACTTAAACCGTAAAATTCAATTCAAAAGCAACAACGCAAAATAATTTTAAAAATGAGCCTATCTTTACAATTTCCTATACACAGTCTCACGCGCTGGAGATAAAAATGTTTTTCCTGTACAACGTTGCCGTGGTTCGCTTTGATATCCTTAAGTTTGTTCATCAAAAATTCGTTCAAGTTTTACAAAATATGAAATAGATAATAAAACAAATTCCAAATTTCAAATTTAAGCTTCCAGTTGCCCACATTCGCAGCAGGATTATGTCATTCAAAATTTGATGGCTCTAGGTACGTCGTTTTATCACAATGCGAGAAACATACATATATTTATGCACCTTCTTCATTATTGAATTTCTTTAAATGTAATACAGGGCTGTAATATTTGGTGGCAACAGTTTGAAAAGTGAACCGACATTTAATGTTTCCGACGCAAAATTGCAAAAAGAAATTAGTAGTCCTTCAGGGACAAAGACCCTTTCGACTAATAATAGAGTTTATCAGCTCCGTCAAAGGCAGAACGTTTCATCATTCCTTAAAAAAAGAATAAGAAATACACCTAACAGAAAAATTAAATGTGACAAAATTACACGATATGCACAAAACGAACAATCCAGTGTGTATGATAAATTCAGGGTTATTTTTAATTCTGAGTTCAATATCGGATTCAGTTGCCCAAGAAAGGGAACTTGTAATTTTGTAATATACACTAAAAGCAAAGATTGATACGCTTGACAGAAAATCGGAAAAACTTGCTGGGAGACGAGAAAAAGCAAATTGACTTGAGACATAAATTGACGGAAAAAGAACTTCATTTGAGGAAAAGCCAATTAAGACAGTGGAGAAGCTCTGTGTTGCCAAATATAACAGAAGAAACTGTGGAAAAAGAATTTTAGTCGCCTTGAAAAAAACTGAAAATTCGTTTTTCTCCTATTTTATGAATTTTTTGTTCATAATGCAAATTTCGTTAAATAAAAGTTGAGAGTTTGTCATGAATTTTTTTGCATGATTTCATAACAATATCTTCTTATCATTAAGTTACACAAACTAAAAATCAATTTTTCTCAAAATTCTTATAAATGGACACGAATGGTTTTCTTGCCAGGGTCCTCATATTTAATAACACATCCACGATTGTCACTGCATTTGTTACATTCAATGCTGAAAATTCACTAATGTCGAATATTAATTTTCAATAAAAATTTTTGTCGTTGAGATAAAATACGTAAGATGTTACAAAATTGTATGCAACGTTTCTAATGAATGTCTCGACATTCTGAAAAAATCCTTTTGACATAATTTTCCTACCGACCCTTTCCAAAAATCGGCTTAGTTCATCTTTGAAACATGTTGAAATCTGTGCAACTTATAGCAATTATTTTTTTTAAACTGTAATGATAAGACATTTACATCCGTGGAAGAGAATTTCACGAAATATGCTAATCCTAAATTTTTTTATTTTTTTATTTCGGTGGACGTATAAATATTATATGATATTTCCGAATTATTTGTTTACTTAATTTTTGCAAGACACTTTCCTATGTAGTAGGGTTAGACACCGAAAATGTAATTTCGTAACCAGAAGAATAAATATTTTAAGAAAGTGTAACTTTACTATATCCACTATCAACGAAATAATGAGTAAACTTATAAGGTACTTCTCCCCGGCTTCTTAGCATGCCTTCGTGGTGTAGTGGTCAGCTCGCTCGGCGCGTATTCGAGAGGTCCGTGATTCGAGTCCCATCGAGGGCATTACTCATTTTTCATGACTTCCGCTTCAAAAAATTCTTAATGTCTCTACAAACGTTTAATTCAAATACAGAATTATTTTACCTCCTTTCTCAAAAATTCATTTATTTCTATATTTTGATATATTTTGCATTAAGAATTTTAAGTTGTAATTAATAATGTTTATGTAGTTCTGTTTAAAAGCTTTTCACTTTAATAAATGGAATTAAATTTTAATTAAATGGAATTAAAATTATTAAACAATAAATTTATTAAATTAATAAATGGAATTAAAATTTATTTCCTTTCATTAATTAATTTAATAAATGGAAAAAAAGTGCCGAAAATTAAAAAATGATTTTTTTTTTATATTGAGGGCGGTTTTGTCCTTTTTCTCGTGTAACATGGATATGAGCAACTTTTTATTTAGAGAATCCGCCATTCATCCCCCTTAGGCAGATAACCCTACTTTGCAATAGTCAAATATATTAAACTATATATATCTTCTGATTTCGAAACACATATCACTTCAGAAGAGAGAAGAAGAAAAACACTCGAGAACTACCAATGATAAAAAGATGCCTTCTAGGAAGTCCTTAGACTCTCTAGTTATCACGCTATACAAGGAAAGCGCTTTCGCCGCTCCATTTACCTAGAATCGAACTCAGGGCGAATTACTAGTGTACGGTGCTGTTATCCGATTGTCAGCTGATAATCTATAGCTTCACGAAACCGAAGCTGCATTGAGTTTTTATAGCTTTTGATTACTTCTTCCTTTCCTTTTGCTTTTTACTACCACCTGGTAGACGAATTTAAACATAAAAGCTCTCGAAAACCAAATCTTCAAAATATTAATTCCGAATGTGAACACACGTGAATAAAAAATTCATAAAACAATACAAAATTAATACATAAGGAAAACTGTTTTAAAATTATTTAAATTTTGTTTGCTTTGCCTTAAAACAATTCCTGCGAAATGTATTGTAGTTTTACCAAAACCTGATATATAATTTCTCACTTCCACTCAAAGTTTTATAAAATTACTACAGAAGTATACATTGATTGTGCATATTTCACTCTCATTTATAAACAGTACAATATAAAGGCACATACCTGATAGTTATTTCCCCAAGAACAATCCAAATTTTTAACTTTTATCACTGCACAAAGTATTTTTGATAGAATTAGTAATAAATAGAGTAGTTTTAAAAATACTCAAAATTTTGTCAAGAAAATTTTAACATTATATCTTAGTTTTTTTGATGCTATGGAATAATAAGAAAGAGCCCCCGGCTTGCGTGCAACCACACGAAATTTTACGCGCCTTCTAAGCGCACTAAACGCAGTACAATTGCATCAAAAGAACCCGTACTACGCAACGCAAGCAATTAAAAAACATTTCATTTATCATAATCAAACTCACTCAGACGTAATATATCCATCCTTAAGAAAGCATATACCAAACTATTACGTCTGACGGATAATGAAGATAACGGATAAGAGAACAAGAAGCAAGAATGGCTGCTTTATAACATTTTGAACCCATATCATCCGCTTTTGTTTTTGACGCGCCAACAGCTCTTGAGTTATTAGCCTAAGAGAACGAATTTCTTAATGGAAACTCTTCAAATTTCAGCGAAATGGGAGCACTGCTGAAAGCAGCCTGCTCACGTAAGCAAATTTAACCATGATTGGTTGGAGATTTATGTCTTAGTAGCTTGAGTGACGTCTGTTTTACGAAGCAAGTCTGTGCGTCGTGAATGATCGTCATCAAAAACCTAATGAAGGGAAACAATTAAATGATAAAGGCAATAAACAAGTTCACGGGATCTGCGAGCAACTCATCTTTAAAAAATATGTATATATATAAGTAATACATAAAGGGTAAGCACCGAATTATAAATACAGGAACTTTTATTGTGAGAATCGGAAGCAATTTTTGAGTTGAGAATTTAATCTACGAAAAAAAAGTAGCGAAACACATAGCTTTGATTACTACACTGGTATACAAAACTTAAACAACCGGTGTCCTTTTTGCCATAACTCAACAAGACATGAAATTCAGAATGAGGGACATCATTTTGTATTTAAACGATGAAAGCTCAGTTACTCAAAAATGAATACAATGCATACAGTATGGAATAAAATAAAAATAAGCGTTATTGAACTCATAGTATCGTTACACATGCCGTTCGTACAAGAGGAAGAACGACATGCAGATGTTCTTTAGTATGAAACATGCCCTTCTCTTACTGCAATGATTGCTTCGCACCGTCTCTCCATACTCAGCACCAGATTGTCCAACAGATCTTGAGGTAAGAGTGCCCATTACTCAATCAGCATCTGTTTCAGTTGTTGGGTGTTCCACGGAGGATGTAATCGTGCCGCAAGGCGTCTTCCCAAAGCATCCCACATATGTTCTATGGGATTTAAATCAGGGGAGTACACGCTGCCCAATCCATTCGAATGATATCTTCACTTTCCAGTAGCTTCTGAACAACAGGAGTCCGTTGTGGCCATGAATTGTCATTTATAAAAACGAAGTCTGCTCTAATGGCACCTTGGAACAGACGCGCTTGAGGAAGGATCACCTCCTGACAATAGCGATCGCCGGTTACAGAACCTCTGTCGAAAACGTGGAGCTCTAACGGCCCGTTTAGCATAATGCCTCGTCAGATAAGAATCCCAGGACCACCGTAACGTTCTTTTTTCAGTGTTGTTACTGGGATAAAACCGTTTCCCGACCTCTCTCCAAATTTAACTGGCGTTGAGAATCGCTTGTGGCACTAAAACGACTGTCATCCGTAAAGAGGACACGACTCCATTGATGAAATGTGCAGTTATTGTGCTCCTTGCATCCCTCTAAACCGTGGCGCCGATGGTCAACTTTCAAAGGAAAACAGCGTTCAGGACGACGGACGAATAGGCTACCTTTATGAAGGCGTCTGGACACAGTAAACCGCGACACTTGTCGCTCCGTTGCTGTACACAATTGCTGAGCTGTGGCGGTTGCTGACTGGTTTCGGGCTCTTTTCGTCTGCAGGACGATATATCGGTCATCCACTGCAAGTGGTTTCCTGGGACGGCCACCATCAACATTTCTAGCAGCTGTACCTATGGTTTGGAAGGCTTTCCAAGCGCGCGAAATGACACTTTTGTTGATTCCAAACTCTTCAACACTACCATCCTACGCCCCTCCTCCAGCTTTCCGATAATTCTTCCAGGTGATTTCTTCTAACCATATTTCACGAAAGAACTCACTTGCAGCGAATGTCTTAAACTGCATCTCTGTCCTTCCTTTTATTGACCTCACTCGCTTTGCGTACGCTCACATCGCCTGTGACATTTTGTTCCTGACATTTGCATACGCATGACCATTCTACTGAATTGCGTGTTCATTGCACTGATCCCAAGAACCCCTTTTCTGCAATTTAATGGCTATCTGATTAAAATTTATATTGTTGCTTAAGCTTTGCACATCAGTGAGCATAATTATATGAACTTCTGAGATGCACGTGCAACACTAGGAAAACACAGTCTGCTCTCGTGACGGTAGGAAAATCAAAATTTGCATGACAGTACTTGGAAAATACCAGTTTTAATTTAAAAATATGACAACTATTTCAATCTATAAGATATTTTCTCACTCCTCCTAGCTTGTCTTCTTCGTGTAACTCTATCATACTCGGCGCGTATTCGACATTCCAGGTTCGAGTCTCGGCTAAAGCACTGCTCATTTTTCACTTCTCCAGCATCAAAGTAATCTAATAACTCTAAAAACCTCAAGTAACATTATAAAAATGCGTTACCCTTGTTCGCAACACTATTTTATAATGTTTAAAACTGCATTTTGGCTGTATGTTACATTTTAGAGTCCTCAGAACTGTAACTGCAGTGTAAGGCGGTTTTCGCGCGTAATTTGAGAGAGCAGCAGAATTATTTCTGTGCAGTGTAGGAGAGAATGAGCTCTTTTCCCTTCCTTGAAGTAACTGTGACTTGTAATGTTTCTAACTACTTAAGGATCTGCAGAAAGGATCTACTTAAGGATTACTACGCAGATCTGGAAAGATACCTTAGTTCCCTAAGGTATCTTTCCAGATCTGCGATATTTTGTGGGGATATCGCAGTCATTTTGTGGGGATATCGGTATCTGCGATATTTTGTGTGAATATCGCAGATATTATGTCTGCGACCTCTTAGAGAACATTAATATCACAGATTTACAAGGAGAATTCTGTGATGTGAGAAAATACACGAAAACCTCATGTAGTTAGCTCGCTCCATTGCCAAGAATAGAATCTGAGAGTAAAAGCAGCTTAAACTTGACGCTGGTCAGCCCACTATCCGAAGACAAATTGTTTGTTCTTTACACGAGAAGGGAAAGCACGAAAATGGCTACGGAGCCAGATTGAACTATCGCTTAAAATCCAATACAGAACTGAGCTATCACTGTTAATAATCTAAACCAATTAGCAGCTTTAACCTCTCTCTCTCTGAATCAAGCGGATAAGATTGATTAAGAGTACTAACATGGAGGAAAGCACTATTAGTAAAAGCCTTGTCTAATAGTAAGAGTCTTGTCTAATAGTTGACAGCAGGTCACCTTTAGTCATCCTCCGTACATCTTTAACAGCTCAACGATATGACGACACCATCCTGCGGCCAGTTGCATTACCCTTCATGGCACGTCATCCTGGGGCCATTTTTCAACAAGATAAAGCCAGGCCACATACCGCTCGCATATCTCTGGACTGTCTCCGTGCCCTTGATACTCTTCCTTGGCCAGCAAGGTCACCAGACCTTTCACCAGTCGAGCATGTGGGACATAGTAGGCCGCCAGATTCGGGCACCACAAAATATAGCAGATCTGGAGTGACAACTGATGAATGCCTGGCAGAATGTGTTGCAGGATGACATTAGGATTCTGTATTTAGAATCACAGATTCGGACGCTGGTCTTCACTTGTAAAGGTTATCTTCAAAGACTCACTTGCCTCGTGGTTTTTAAGTGTTAGATTGGTCCTTCGATCATGAAATTTCGGCTAAGGGAAACACGGCCTACTAATCTTAAGAATCTACGAAGCCATTACTAATCTTAAGAACATTATTGCTCACAGCTTGCCAACGTTTTTTGGTTAAAAGACTAAATATTGAAAAAATAACAGACGATATCAAACAGAGTAGAAATGGTAGTCAAATGGTCTTTGTCATCCCGGTTATGATTCTGCAAATCGCGATAGGATGGTAGAAATAAGTTAAAACGATGACCGTGGAAATGCTTAAACTCGAGCATAAAAGCGTGATGGAATGGAACATTTTGAAAACGAATATGACCTAGATATTTGTGACCTTTTTCGAAGAAAAAGAGTAGAATGTGTTTCATTCTAAGGGAAAACAGCCTTCTACATTCATTCCGGCCAATGAATATAAACCGGCTGATGACAGTGCTACTGCAGAACCCATAGAAGTCGATCCTATGAGGAATGTGAAAATTAAAGTTTACTCCCAATTATCCTTTCCAAACCGGAGGTCATTGGAAGGAACTGAAAAGACACTTCTCGTCACATAGCATATACAGTACATGGGATCGTTGTCTAAAGAGACAGTGTCGATCCAATTTGCCTCTAACGCCATGCTGGAAAGGGCACCAGCTTATTTGATGATGAAGGAAATGCAGTTACGAACTTTACGAAAAAAGCGCAAATTACCCCCAAAGCTATCATTATATGATTCCTTGTGGATACTAAAGAAGTGATGTACCAGCAAAGGAATTCCCGTGCTCTAAGTTAAACCGTTCTCTTGGTGGACTAAAGATTCGAAATAGATGCTTCCTGTACTTTTCGCAGTATTGAGTAGTGCAGATGAAGTAACAAATATCTATTCTATCGAGAGTCTCGTGGACCTCCACGTGAACATCAGAACGTACAGACTCAGGAAAACTATGATTTCCTTTAGATGTCAGAGATATGATTGCAGGCAAATCTTTTGCTATAATCAGCCACATTTCCTCAAGCGTGAAAAAGATCACCTGAATTAAGATCTCGCGAAAGAAGAAAAACCCATTTGATTCAGGTACAGTTTGAACCATGCAGCTTCATACGTTGAAGCTGCATGAATTCTATCCGAAATCTCATAGCAGAATGCGTAGGAAAAAGCCAGCTCCAAGCTAGACCAACGGTTCCTTTCACACTCCTATGAATAAAAAAGGATCTCAACCGATCATACTCCGCGGGCAGACGTAGACTAATACTGGCCAGTAGCGTTTTGTGGACTTATTCTCAGAGAAAAGATTTAATAAACTACAGTGCAACTTTCTGGAAACAGTAGAAAACTGCAGGCTCATAAAAGGCTCGATCAGAAGCTGAAAATGGCACTTTCAGTACTGTAGTTAATGGAAGGTGAGAAAAATCAAAGTTTGCCTGCCCTTGAAGTGAATTTTATGTGAACTTTATAAGCGTAACTCCTCTTCTCTCTGAATTTTCATTCACTAAAACTTTCTTGTATATTTATTGTTCGACTCAGCGTCACTACAAAGATAAAGTGCCTCATTTCTTCTTCTTCCTATAGAGTATTGTTCAGGATTTCCCCTCTCTTATTGTTTTCACTTGATGAGCCCATGTGGTACTAAACCAAACAGCCTATTGAAGTCGACATCTGTTGACAACGTAAAAACAATCATTTGACTATTGGATTAGATTCAGAATTCATGCAAAAGCATATTTATCTGAAAACAACCCTATCTCAGATACAAACATATATCTGTGTATTTACAACAGATCAGTCGAAAAATATCGGTTTTGCGTACTGAATATTTCAGTCAAATAGAAAAGAAAGACGAAAAGACTAGAAAAGTGTTTTGGGAAAAGCTTCGTGGTATTACTTAGAGATCAGTTTTAAAAAATATTGCGTTGGCTGTAAATAAATATATTACACACTGGCGTACTAACAGTATTCAAGAAATTGCCAAGGTCATAATTTTCAGCTATATAGTGCGTGAAATTATGCTGCTGAGGGTCAGAAAGGAATAACCGGTTCCTTGTTGTAATCTGAGCAGCTTTAGTGGCGCAGAAATGCTAGCAGAAGTTTGACGCCATTTCAGTTTGGGTCTCTATAAGTTTTGCTTCTCAAAATACCAAAGTACATACAAAATAACAAAATAACCCACATGACCTGAAGTCACAGGAAAGAAACATCATTCACTGCACGTAGGAAAAACAAGCTAAGTATTGCTGAAGCAAGTACAATGAAAAGGAACAAAATAAAATATAAAATAAAAAAATCTGATGTATACACCACATGACTGCCTTGTACGGAATATTAAATTATACGCATTTTGCATTTCATTCAGACTTATTGTATTGAATTCAATCTACTTCATCGACAGCGCATAAACCACAATAGAATAAATGCACTCTTTAAAATTCACTCTATTTGTTTATCACAGCGACACTCTGGCGGTAGCTTCACTTAACTGCGTTACATCTCATTCATTTTATAACTTATCAAGAACGCAAAAAACTATGTATATCATCTGGAGAATTACCTAATCTTTGCTACATGTTCTATCCAAATACTATAATAAATCTAAACCGATGTTTAAATGAAATTAAACAAACAAACAAAAAAGAAAAGAAAAAGAGAGAGAGAGAGAGAAACAGTTTTTTGCAGACGATTCAGTATTTCTCATTCAATTAGTTCAGCTGTTATTTTACGACAAGGCAAAAATACATAAAAATTCAAAATATCTAATATTAAAAATTACGAAGTAAATCTTAAACATTTTATCTCCTCGAATAAATTCCGGAGTGGATTAAGCATGATTTAATTGGCAATAATAAAAAAGGCGTTATCACTTTGTTATTGCGAAGTTTAGTTTCTCAAGATTGGCAACAAATCCAATATTCTTCTAGGTTTCAAATGTAAACAAATATTCGCCATGAGAAAAATGGGCTAATCTTTGGAATATGGTAACTGGTAGTTTGGCGACTTTTGGCGACATTTTAGTAAGGCGATAAAAATTATAATAATAATAATAATTTTTAATAATTTAATGTATATGTTTATTTATAATTTAATTAGTGTTCTTTAATTTATTTATATTTTAATTAAATGATAGTCATTTTGTGCATTACGCGTTTGTAGCATTTTGCAATCCATTTCAGTACAAGTAAACCTGCATGGAAATAAGTTAAATATTTGACACTAAGTATTTGCAACCATTTTTAATGTTTGCCTTATAAATTCGCAGGTGACTTTTATAATGGATAATTTAGAGGGAAAAGAAAATTAATGTAATATCTTGCATATTTTATTTATTTTATACGTGCAAATGTTCATCCTTGGAAAGGGTATATGCAAGCTGAACATATAAAAGCTTGCATAGTATACATACTTTTTAGCGATGAGGTAATTTCATATATGTCCTTTTTTACCAGCTTCAAAGATTCACAAAATTTTCCTGCATTTTCGTGGAAATTTTTCTAATTTACGAGAAAAATTATTTACATGTTTCATATACAAATTTGCCCTGTAAAAACAAATTTCTGTGCACGTTTGTTCCACTACTTTTCGGAAAATTCCGATCGTGATTTTAGCTAATAAGCACTTGGAAACAATTTCGCACCTAATCTTCGTCATGATTAAGCACTTTTGTTCCATAAAAATTCTAGCATAAACGTAATTCGGCTAGCAGATTGTTGGAAAAAATGTTGAGTTAAAAAAAAAAAAAAAAAACTTTACTTCGTGAAAACAAAATGGCGTCCCCCAAACAAACTGGTAGGTTGCTGTAGCAAGGTTGCTCGCCAAATTTTCGCCAAAAAACCGCCAAGTTACCATAATCCGAAGATTAACCGAAAAATGATTAGGCTTAGCCGCACTTAAACAACTTTTAAATTGCTGATAATTCTGCAAATCTTGCATGGAGAGTTACCAAAGGCATAAAAACCTTAACCGGAAGATGAGAACAACATAATTCAATGATTTTTAAGGCAAAAAATGCGCAATTTACAATCTTATAAGAATAAAGAAACTGAGCTCACTGAGCCGAGTATAGCGGTCAAAATAGATATTTTCGTTGAAATATGGTACCCGAAATTTTTCGCGATGACACTACTTCCTTTTACGAAGTAAAACGAAGTAAAAGGAAGTAAAAGGAAAGTAAAAGGAAGTAAAAGGAAAGTAAAAGGAAGAGTGTTTTATTGCATAGATTTATTGCCGCCTGCGATGTTGCTTGTGTGATTTTATACACATCAGTATTATTTTATCAAAGTTTAGTGAGAAGATATTCGATTATGGCAGAGCAAATCAAGTGAGATCAGAATGGTAAATAAAATTATAATTAATAAGGACTACTCATTTTCAGTTCGAAAGCTCTATAATCACGCTCTATGTAAAAATATCCATAAGAACCACAACCCACAGAATAAACATACTTTTACGTAAGACAGTAGTTCGCATCGCAACACGTTTTTCCAAGTTTTATGTAAGCTGAGGACAGTCAGTTTAGATATAACATCACGTAATGCTCTAAAACGCTGAACATTTTATCCAATAGGTGAACAACTTTAAGTAAAATAATACAAGTTATTGTTGTATGTGGTATGTTACTATGCAGTAAGAAAATTGGAGAGTAATTGTAAATTATGTAATTCTGTCTATATACCATGCAATATACCCAGAAATTTATGGTAGGATTTTTATGCTATTTCAACACGATCATGTATTCAAAAAGGGGGAGCCTTTTTTTTTTTTTTTTTTTTTTATTTGTTGTTGTTGGCTTAATAATGCAGAGAAAGCAACCTCATCATCACACTTTGCGATGGTTGTATAAGACGTGTAAAGCACTTCTTTTCCAGAATAACAGTGTTACGGATTTCGCATTTATTTAGCTATTTATTTAGAATTGTAATTAAAATTGTTTTATTTTCCCGTGCACCGCAGACGATTTTTGAAGAGAAAGCTACGTCGGAAATGTAAAAATAAAATAGCGCGGGCATTTAATATTTAATAAATAAATATCTCGTAATTGCTGTTGCCATTCACAAAATTTGAGAAAATAGGTTTTACCAGAATATTCTAGTGAATAATTAAAAAGCTTATAAAAACCGAATTAAAACCCCTCAGCTCAGTTGTAGCTGTTTTAATCGAACTGTTGTTTACCTGATGCTGTTATTGATTGCAGCAAATTCGCTGTGAGATTGGATTAACTTTCTCTGTTTAGAATTAAGTTCTGTTTAACGTTTGAGATATTGCGATATTGTACGAATATCTCTGAGGAAATATTTCAGCGTTTTGTTTTATTTCTTGTGTTTTTAATTTTATTAACTTTTTAACGACTTGTGCATTCAATCCATAACCAACCCGTACGCACGCAACAATAGTTAGGGTAAAATGCATCTATTCAATGTCCCCTACAAAATTCGTATCTTGCCGCACTGGACTTTTTCTGAAGTCATGTAAAAGCACAGTTTTTTTATTTAAAAGAAAAGGAATCGTTTGAGGAAAGAATCACAGTAGGCACAGAAGGCAATATCTTCCGATATATTTACTCAAACATGAACCGAAATTAAATATTATTTCGCTATTCATAGACGGCATATAGAAATACTGAAATAACCTTCAGAATATACATGGATATTAATCACAATAAAAACATTTGAAAATTTCCTCCGTACATTTATCACCTTCAAACCAGCCCTAAACTCTGCCATCATACTGTTTCGGATGCCATGATATTTGTAAAATATCGGAAATTCGAAATAGCCTGAGGTAGCATTATACCCGCATTTGATTCACAATTTTTGCAATAATAAGCTACCCAGAACAAGGAGAGTTTGAAAGTTACTTACTTCTTCAGAAAAACCTAGCATTATGAAATAAAAATCACTGAAATCTTTGCTTACTCCTTGTTGAGGAATGATGCGCTGGCGGGTTAAAATATGCTTATCCGTCAGGAGTAACCCTTTTTTTATGACAACGAAAAATACTTATTCCTATATATAAATAAAATATAACCAGAAAACATAGGGATTCTGAAATTCAAGAAGGGAATTTCGCGGTAATTCAAACCGTAAGTAGAAACTGGTAATTCCAAAATTTTAATAAAGAGAACTTAATATTACTTCCTTCGATAAAAATGTATTACAAACCAATGCTAATTTTCCTCGATATATCGAATTCCAATTCGATTAAGATTTTTTTCGAATAATTCTGAAATTATTCTCTATGAATTTCTTTCTCGATAAGCCAGAATTCGATATGCCACAAACTATGGGATCAAGTTTAAACCTTTCTTTGCAGAAACATTTAAGTAGCATTGCTTTTTTTGAGTATCAATTTGTTATTTTCTCAAATTACGACAATTCCTGCTTCTTGTTCTTGCGAGTGTGCAATTTTGTATACTACTTAAGCAAATAATTTTACACATTCCGTTAGAAGAAAAGTAATCATTAAAAAAAAAAAAATCATTTTATTAACATTCGTTATCGCTTAACTAGCGGGCTGCATCCAAACGAAAAGTTATTAAGTTCTATGTACCTTTAAAAGTAAATATATAAAAACATTTCAATATGAATTAAATCAATTCATTTTTCCAAGCAACAACCAATTCATAAGTAAAGTTTTCATTGCCAAACCAGGAAACAAAAACTTTTGATATTTCACGTATTAACCTGAAGTAAATTAATAAAATGAGTTCATTCTTTCCAAGCAACATCCAATTCTAAATAATTTTTTTGTTGCCAAAACAGGAAATAAAAATTTTTGACACTTCAGGTTAATACGTATGACGTCACGATTTAAATCTAATGTAATATAACAACTTTCTCTCAAAATCAATAAAAAAGTTATTTAAATTTAATGTAATATTTTTTTTCAATATCAATAAAAGAATTAACGTAGTAATAACATTTCGCGTACATTATACTAACCTGGAACAAAAAAAGTTGCCAACAGCAGCTATTTATTTAAAATGTTGGCATTAACGATATATTTTCGACATACAGTGAAGTTACATGCAATCGCGTGCTTTCTTCAACGTCTGACTATGAGGTTATATAATAATAATACGTTTAATGTTTGGTAATGCTATTTTTATATCCGGTTTTGTAAAACTTACAAATTTTTGATTAACAAAAATCTACGATTTGAAAGCGAGCACCAGCAACACTTTTCGAAATAAAAATATTTTTGTCTCCTACTCGCGAGACTGTTGCCACTCGGAAAAATGAGGCCGTAAATTAGCGTTCTCAAAGTTTTTTATTAATATCCCGGCTGATTAAAGCCCTACGGTGATGAGATTTGTCGAAATGTTTCGTCAATGTTCCCACGAATTTTTGGAATCAGGGAGCACCTCTCTCGAAACTGAACTCCCAGCCGTTCCGGAGGAGGTTTTTAATAGTATAGAAACTAGCGGGCTGCGGCTAAAGCAAAACTTATTTTCTATGTGCATCTGAAAAGGAAAGGGATAAAACATTTCAATATCATTGAAATGAGTTCATTCTTTCCACACAAAATCCAATTCATAAATATTTTTTTTTTTGTTGTCAAACCAGGAAATAAAAACTTTTGACACTTCAGGTTAATTAATATGTATGTACGACGACATGATTTAAATTTAATGCAATATAACAACTTTTTTCTCAATATCAATAAAAGAGTTAACTTCGCAATAACATATCGTATCAGTAATCCTAACCCGAAACGTAAAAGTTGCCAACAACAGCTATTTATTTAAAATGTTGACATTAACGAAACATTTTCGACCTAAATGACGTCACACGCAATCGCGTTTTTTCTTCAGCTTCAGAATGTGATCTTATATACTATATATACTAGTAATATATTTTATCTGTGGCAATGCTATTTTTAGTCCAAAGCAGCAATTTGCCCAGAAGGACTAATAATTTCGTTTTGCCATTTTGCATTGATTTACTATAAATGTCGGTTCTTTTCAAATTGTTCCCACCAAAAATTGGAGCCCTGTATTATATTTAAAGAAATTAAATAATGAAGAATCTACATAAATGTATATATGTTTCTCGCATTGTGATAAAACAACGGTACCTAGAGTAGGTGCGTTTCCACCGAATATGAGCATCTGGAAACTCAAATTTGGAATTTGTTTTATTACCTATTTCATATTTTGTAACACTTCAACGAATTTTTGATTAACAAACTCAAAGATTTCAAAGCGAGCAATGGCAACACTGTACGAAAAAAAATGTTTCTAGCACGGGAGACTGTTTATCGGAAATTCTAAAGATATGCTCATTTTAAAACTATTTTGCGATATGGCTGTTGACCTGAATTTTACGGTTTAACGTGATATTTAATAAATGAAGCTAACATACAAAACGTCAAAAAAAAAACGCCCCTTTGGGCGTAATGTAAAATCTGAAAGCTTTCAGGTTTCAAGGCGCAATTTGCCCTGAAGGACTATGAATTTCGTTTTGGCATTTTGCACTGAAAGCTATAAACGGCTTATCACTCTTCAAATTGCTGCCACCAAATATTATCGCCCTGTATTATATTTAAAGAAATTAAATAATGAAGAATCTGCATCAATATATGTATCAGTAATAGATATTTATTGGGATAAAACAACGGTACCTAAAGCCATCTAAATTTGAATGACGTAATCTTCCATAGAATATGGGCATGTGGAAGCCCTAATTTGAATTTGAAATTTGTTTTGTTATCGATTTCATGTTTTGTAACACTTCAATGAATTTTTGATTAAATAACGATTTCGAAGCGAGCCCTGGCAACAATGTATGGAAAAAAAAAAAAAAAAACATTTTTATCTCCAGCGCGCGAGGCTCTGTATCGGAAATTCTAAAGATATGCTCATTTTAAAATTATTTTGAGATATTGCTGTTGAACTGAGTTTTATGGTGTGAGTACGTACAACATATTTAATAAATAAAGGTAACAAGCAAAACGTTAAAGAAACACCCCTTTGGACGTAATTTAAAATCTGAAACCTTTCAGATTCCCCCCCCCTTCTTTTTTTTATTTGTTTTGTTGTTTTCTCTTTTGTATTTTGTAAAACTTACAAATTTTTTACTAACAAACTCTACGATTTGAAAGCGAGCAGTGGCAACACTTTTCGAAACAAAGCCGATTTTAATCTCCAGCGTACGAGACTGTTGCCACTGGGAAAATGAGGGCAAAAATAATATCTCCGCTAATTAAAATCGCACGAAGATGAGAATGGTCGAAATGACTACTTCTAAATTTTTGGAATGTGGGTTCTTTCGAAATTCGGCTTCCCCCATTTCGAAGGAGGTAATGCTGCAAACAAACAGGCAGACAGACGCACGCAGAATTTAATAGTATAGAAACTAGACATTGTTTGTTACAAACATGATTTCTGCCTTAATGTCCCATGTTATTTATTTAATCAATTATGGGCAATGTACGCAAGGTTTATGTGCAGAAGGAGAGGAAGGCTTTCGTGAAGTATTTTCAAGGAGAAATAAGCTCTTATTCAAATTACACACGGAGAAAAAACACAAATGTGCCTATTCAGCTAACCCTATCACCGATATTGGAGCCTGGATCTAACTTCAAAATTTTTAGTGGTCTAATGTACATGTTCACCGGTAAGTATTATCTGATATGAAGATCCGATTAACAAAAGTATATTTTGTTTTTTCTTTTATTAGGTTTCAACATTTTTAAATATCAGAATAATTATTACAACTACTGCAACAAAAATTTATATCTTCCTTTGTGGAATACGCTTGTATGCATATGAGTTTAGAATGGTAGATACAGTGTCACACAAAAATGATGGGACACTTGTGCTTTACGAAAGGAAACTGTAATGAAATAAATTAAAAAAACATGTAAAAATTTTTTGTGGGTGTGTTTCATACTTAAATTTAGTAACAATTATTACATAACATACATTTTCTCAAAATATTAAAATATTAATTTATTAAAATTACAATTGTTTAGAACGGAGCAAAAAATGGCTCACATAAGTGACGGGACACCATTAGAACAAAAATCGTCTGAAGTAATCAATAAAAATATTTTTTGGGTTTTTTATTTTTACTCGAAAGCAATTGACAGTAATTTATAAAATCATCTGCATTATTTCTCTCCAGTGTGGAGAATTTATGTGTTTGGAATTTATGTTTTTTTAGCTCTGTGCAGCCAAGAATGCTAAACGAAAAGAAACTTTGCCTGAAATTCAAAAATTAGTTATTAATTTGCATATTGAAGGTGGAAAATCTATTACAGAAACTGTTGAAACAGTTAACTTGAGTCATTCAAAAGTTTTCAATATCATTAAACGATATAAAAAGAATCATATGATTCAGGATAAAAGAAGACCTGGCCGACCATCAAAGCTATCCAATGGAATAAAGCGAATTATCGTTCGAAATATTAAAAAAAATCCAAGAATGAGTGCTCCTAAAATTTTTTAAAATTTATTTTACTATTTATTTTACTACAGTTTCCTTTTGTAAAGCACAAGTGTCCCATCACTTTTGTGAGACACTGTAAGGTAGAGCAGCCAGGAGAAAATGTTTCGTAAGTGAGAGGAATAGAAAACTCAGATTGGCTTTCGAAAAATCCAACATAAATAAGAAGTTTGATTACTGGAATGAAGTTATACTTGCTGATGAGAGTAAATTTAATATATTTGGTTCTGACGGTAGAATCTTGGTGTGGAGAAAACCCAGGGAAAAATTTCGCAAACAGAACTTGGTGCCAGCAGTAAAACATGGTGGAGAAGGAGTTATGGTATGGGGGTGTATGTCGTCCGCTGGAGTTGGTAATCTTGTTTTTATTGACAGTATAATGGATCAGTACAAGTATATTGGCATATTAAATCAAAATTTGAAATCTTCAGCACGAAAATTGAACCTTCATAACGATTTTAAATTCTACCAGGACAATGACCCCAAGCACACTGCTTTGAACGTTAGACTCTGTCTGCTGTATAACTGTCCTGAAATAATAAAAACACCACCCCAATCTCCAGACTTAAATCCCATAGAGAATATTTGACAAGAATTGGAATCAAGAATTCGCAAACACACCATTTCTTCAAAACAACAATTAAAATCGGTGCTTCAAGAAGAATGGGGTAAAATCACTCCAGAAATCACAAAAAAATTATTCGAATCCATCCCAAGAAGATTAAATCATGTTTTAAAAGTAAAAGGAAATCCAATAAAATATTAAAACCTTTTAAAAAGTAAAATTTTTGGATAAATATTTGGTGGAAAAGTAAGTGTCCCATCACTTATGTGAGCCATTTTTTGCTCCGTTCTAAACAATTGTATTTTTATTAAATTAATATTTTAATATTTTGAGAAAACGTATGTTATGTAATAATTGTTACTAAATTTAAGAATGAAACACACCCACAACAAATTTTTACATTTTTTTAAAATTTATTTTACTATTTATTTTACTACAGTTTCCTTTTGTAAAGCACAAGTGTCCCATCACTTTTGTGAGACACTGTAGTTTTCAAGCGCAATTCGCCAAAATTCTGGCGAACTTTACTTTTTCTAACGTTTTCCTAGATTTCAGTTTCTCCAAATTAAATTATAGATGATTCACTTCAAATTATGCCAACTAGTGTCGTTTAATAAAGCCATATTTTCCCTCTTAGGCGATTTGGAAAAAAAAAGTCACATACAAATAATTGCTATCTATTATATGTTGCTGCGCAATTTTATCTCCGTTTGGTTTTATTAGCGATAGATATTTATTATTATCGTGGCAAACTAATGTACGCTGCAGGGAAAAAAAAAGACAGTTCTATATCTTTCGTTCTACTGGGCCGACTAACGAAATTCAAATTGCGTTTTTCATGTCTCCAAAGCGCAACTTAGGATATGTATTAGATTTATATGTAGCATTGTCCTAATATAGGTATTTTGACACAAAATCACACAAAAAGTTTTGACAGAAAATAGTTTCGTACATGTGAATGAACTGCTTTCCACAGATATTTTGAGCATTTCAATCAAACGAAGGATTTATGCAAATGAATGTCTACTGCGCAATTGTTGTACGCGATTGTAAAGGCAGAGTGAGTTTATATTCCACAAAAGGATTCTTCGGTCACAGTATTACATAGCAAATAACGATTTTCTCTAGAAGTGCGTTAAGGGTAATACGTTCGCATTACGCTTTTCTGTAAGCCTACAAAGAATATGCTGGAGCAGATTTGATCATCGTTTGAAGTTGTTCATATAATTAAAGAAACAAAACAGCTGTAAGTAAAATGTGGATAACATTTGGATTGGATTTGTATTAACTTTATCTCATATATTACTAGTCATTCGGATTTTATAAATTAAAAAATAACACCTTCCGAAATCGGATTAATAGTTATGAGGTAATTTCTCTCTCCTTTCGGCATGCCTTCGTGATGCAACGGTAGCACACTCGGCGCCTATGTGAGAGGTCCAAAATAACCTAATGAATCTGCAGTGGCGCCCAACTAAAAGGTTGCTGACAATAATTCGTCACCACCAGAATTTGGCGATGGGTACCCCTATTCCCAGTTGCCCTTTTAAAAGGTGAGTATATAAGGTGTTTCTCCCTCCTATTCTGTCTTTATATAAGGTATTTCAGCATGCTTTCGGGGTGTAACGATAACACAGTCGGCGTGTATTCTAGAGGTCCAGGTTCGGTGAAGGCATTGCTCATTTTTTCATGTCTCCTGCTTCAAAAAATTTCTGATGACTCTGTATAATTTTGAATAATCTTGTAATTTTATCCTGTTAAGATGAGGATTATCTTAGAGAAGTATATTACGTTCGTTAACAAGAAACTGGCAATCTTGGACTAAATTCCGGTTAAGGCGTGGATAGATGTAAACGTAATAACCATTGGAAAGTGGGACTGGAAATGTTATCGCGAGGTTCGGCCAGCTGAAGATTCCCGAAGGTCAGGATTTCTAAGGTCTAAATTCCTGAAACTCACGGTACAACACCCTTCCCTGGGATGTTCTTCATCATCGTGAGAGATCAATACCACAGCGCCAACGATGAAGGCAAGCGCGCCTACCCTTGAGGACTGTCCAAGCAGCTAATGCCGGAACCATGATAAGCAATACCACCAAGTCATAAAAATCTTCTGTTATAGAAAATAATGACGACAGGGGTAAACAAGAAACGGAATATCGTTAAAGTACTTTAAAAAAAATGCTGAAGTTTCTCGCGTAACATGAAAATAGAGGAAGTTTCCTCGACATGATGAAACAGCCTTCCGATGACAAAATCTCCTTTCTACACCTTTTATCACGTATCTAGTCAGCGAAGCGTGAGCAGCAAATGAAACGAATGAATGAGTAAACACGTTTATACATGAAATGGCACTTTTACAGACATTCATGCAACTTCGGATGACACTTTTTTCTCCCGAATTTGCGCGGCTAATACAAATAAATCTCGAAATAAAAACAAGCATATTTCTGTAAAAAGAAAGAATACGCATTCTTTCCGCACTGACCTTCAATGTGTTTGTTATTCTTTACTGCGAACTACACGCGATGGTCATTTTAAGCATAGTAGCATATCTCTAAAAAAATTATCTTCGGGCATTTATTCTAAGATTTTTCCTATACGGTGCAATAAGTATACATCAGCTAACAATTGTTTTTTTTTAATCTTATGTAATAACTGCCTAATTTAAAAACAAGGGAAAAAGGACTTGGTCAAATCAAGAAAAGAAGGAAAGTGCAGAACATTGTTGATAATCTGAATAATTCATTTGTTGGCATACATTATTGAAAGAATAAAATTTTAGAAATTTTCCGAAAACGTGAAAAATGTTCGTAGCGAACATTTCAGAAACAGATACGCTAGCTTTTCCTTGTAAAGACGTTTAGAGACTCTCCTGGCTATGGAGACTTTTAAATTACATCCAGAACGATGTTCAGGTATTTTAAAGTAACCTTGAAATTGAAGAACCGGCAACAAAAGTAGGGAAACGTCAGCTTTAATCTCTAGCTGGCTTCAAATGAACAGATTCAAAGCAATTTCAGAAATAATCTATCATAATCTGTCTTCCTAGTTCTTTTGAGACAATGACGCATAAGGCAATTATGCACGTAATTCTTTTCTTCAGAATAATGGAAATATGGGGCATCTTTAAAATAAATTTGATAAGTACAACTTAAGAAAAAAGATGTAAACAAATTACAGCGATTAAAATTAAAAACATTGACTGAGCAGGTTCGGTTTGGATGGCAACAGTTAAAAAACATGTAAAACTTTTTTGTGGGTGTGTTTCATACTTAAATTTAGTAACAATTATTACATAACATACATTTTCTCAAAATACTAAAATATTAATTTAATAAAAATACAATTGTTTAGAACGGAGCAAAAAATGGCTCGCATAAGTGATGGGACACTTAATTTTCCATCAAATATTTATCCAAACATTTTACTTTTTAAAAGGTTTTAAAAGTTTGTTGGATTTCCTTTTACTTTTAAAACATGATTTATTCTTCTTGGGATGGATTCGACTAATTTTTTTGTGATTTCTGGAGTGATTTTACCCCATTCTTCTTGAAACACCGATTTTAATTGTCGTTTTGAAGAAATGATGTGTTTGCGAATTCTTGATTCCAGTTCTTGTCAAATATTCTCTATGGGATTTAAGTCTGGAGATTGTGGTGGTGTTTTTATTATTTCAGGACAGTTATACAGCAGCCAGAGTCTAACGTTCAAAGCAGTGTACTTGGGGTCACTGTCCTGGTAGAATTTAAAATCGTTATGAAGGTTCAATTTTCGTGTCGAAGATTTAAAATTTTAATTTAATATGCCAATATACTTGTACTGATCCATTATACTGTCAATAAAAACAAGATTACCGACTCCAGCAGACGACATACACCCCCATACCATAATTCCTCCTCCACCATGTTTCACTGTTGGAACCAAATTCTGTTTGCGAAATTCTTCCCTGGATTTTCTCCACACCAAGATTCTACTGTCAGAACCAAATATATTTACTCTCCTCAGCAAATATAACTTCATTCCAGTAATCAGAATTCTTATTTATACTAGATTTAGTGAAAGCCAGTTCGAGTTTTCTATTCTTTTCCCTTACGAAGAATTTTTTCCTGGCTGCTCTACCGTGATATCCAGTAGATCGAATTACTCTTCTAATAGTCTCAGTATTAACAATTACTCCATATAATGCTTGTACATCAGCAGCAACTTTAGGAGCACTAATTATTGGATTTTTTTTTAATATTTCGAACGATAATTCGCTTTATTCAATTGGATAGCTTTGATGGTCGGCCAGGTCTTCTTTTATCCTGAATCATATGATTCTTTTTATATCGTTTAATGATATTGAAAACTGTTGAATGACTCAAGTTAATATGCAAATTAATAACTAATTTTCGAATTTCAGGCAATGTTTCTTTTCGTTTAGCATTAAAGCTGCACAGAGCTAAAAAACACAAAAATTCCAAAACAAACTGGAGAGAAATAATGCAGACGATTTTATAAATTATTGCCAATTGCTTTTGAGTAAAAATAAAAACCTCAAAAATATTTTTATTGCTTACTTCAGGCGATTTTTGTTGCATAGTCTAATGGTGTCCCATCACTTACGTGAGCCATTTTTTGCTCCGTTCTAAACAATTGTATTTTTATTAAATTAATATTTTAATATTTTGAGAAAATGTATGTTATGTAATAATTGTTACTAAATTTAAGTATGAAACACACTCACAAAAAATTTTTTTATGTTTTTGAATTTATTTTATTACAGTTTGCTTTTCTAAAGCACAAGTGTCCCATAACTTTTGTGAGACACTATTTATTTATTAAATATTAAATGCACGGGCTCTTTTATTTTTTCTTTTCAGACGTAGCTTTCTCTTCAAAAATAGTCTGCGTTGCATTCAAAAATCGTCTGCTGCCCAATTTTAATTACAGTTCTAAATAAATAGCTAAATAAATTCGAAATCCGTAACAGTACTTTATTGCGAGAATAAAACAACAATTCATTGCATACATTAAAAACTTTTTAAACTGAACATGTGAGAAATTCACACAGTTTTGTAATTAACAGAAGTTAAAAATAGAATTTTATTGGAAATCTTTAACTGAAGAGACTCGTGTATATCTATACGAAAGAGTAAATACTCAAAACATTCGAGGTTATGACAATATAACTAACATTCTTTCCGACCCTAAGCAGTTTTTGAAATATTTTTAAATTATCAATAAGCAATACATAGAGTGGAATTATGAATTTTATAGATAGAAGAAAAGGAAAAGTAAGATCTCTACAGAAATTCATACAATATTCACGCAACAGAAAAAGAGGTGATAACTATTTTGCGCAATCAGCATTCGATATTCGACCCGGTAGTCTAATCATTTAGTTTCTCATTTAAGTTACTATAAATAAATTTACTTACTTGATTACAGCCATCAGTCAACGATTCTGAAAGGGAGGAAAAAAATATTCTTGTATCATTATACAGAAGAACTCACAGCGAATGTAACTGTTCAACGGAGATAGCCCGAACTAAAAGCTGAATAAACGATTTACTTCATGATTCTAGAAAATGGAATTTTCGGCCGTCTTTATTGCTTATTTTGTGCTGACGTATCCTGTCTTGACATTTGATCAAACTTTCGTAAACGAACATAAAAATACATTCTCAAACAAGTAAACAATCCCCAAAAAGGTGTTTGATCTTAAATGAAAACAGTTAATTACCTATCTGCAGAAAGGATTACAAACCCCAGTACTAAATACTGTCGATAAAATCTGTAATGTAAAAGAAAGAAAAGAATTTGGAATGCAATAAATGTTGAAAGTTTAGCCATTTTTCTTCGTTTGAATGTATTTCCTTTTAGTATCAGTTTTAAAAGCCTGTAATATAAATATGTGCATTACAACATTATATATAATATAAATGTGTACTTTATATTATATATAATTATCTTATGTGTACTTTATATTATATATAATTATCTTATGTGTACTTTATATTATATATAATTATCTTATGTGTACTTTATATTATACATAATTATTATTGTAACTTCGCATAAGTGTACTGACAGTGTAAATTACATTACATATAATTATAAATGTGTACTAATTGTACAGCATTACTATTATACTCTTCAGTAAAAGAATGAAATCGATCATTTAAAATAGTGTTATTTAAGAATTTATTAAAACTGTGACTACACTTACGCGAAGTGATCCGTATATAACAAGAGCCCATTTTCCTTTTAGTTTGGTTTGGTTTATTTAATGATGGCAAAGCGCTCGAGGCTTGTTTGGGAGGGATGCTTTCGTGGAGGACTTTTTAAGGGAAATTGGTTCGTATATATGTTACACAGTTTTCATTGCAGTTTTGGCTTCATTTATGTGATTATGGCAAAGCCTTGAGAGTAATCTGCCTAAGGGGAGGGATACCTTCGTGTATGCTTTTCTAAGGAAAACTGGCTCGTATACACGTTACACATGGAGAAAGCCATGAAAACGCCCCTGCAGTCAGCCCATTCGTGGGATTCGAACGTCGGACCAAACTACCAGTGTTCAGTGACTTTACCGCTCCGCCGCTGGTGGGCCTTTCCTTGTAGATCAAGAATGAAATGCTCATTCGCCAGGAACCGAATCGAAGAAGAAATACCAGCATCCAACAGTCTGTACTCTGTCAGGTGAGATCGATTCCATGGGAATGGGCTAAAAATTAAAGTTGTACTGCGAAAATTCTCAAACGCAAAGCCTCATTATTACACAAACGCAAAGCGTCATTATTAAGAAACACAAGATACTGAAGTCGAAGTACAGGTAGTTTAGAAAAGAATTTAATTGTAAAGAGCACCTAAAAACTTGTTTTCTTCGCAAAATTAAGTTTTTTAGGTGGATTGGTTAAGCATATGAAGGGGAAGCATCAACCTCAGCTATCTACCTATAGTTTGCAACTTTAAAATAAGCACTTCATGTCAGCTGGCGGCCGCCGCCCCCCATCTGCGACCGTAACTCGCGTCATCATCACCGTACAGCATTAGTTTCATGACATCATATGAGACTGTAATTTAAGTCAGCCTTCATTCGCATACTTTTCATGAAGTGAACATTCTGAACTGAAATGAAGTCGTGGGAGGGGAATTAAGCTAGTCGACCTTTTTTCGGCAGTTGTTGTTTCCATAGTTCCAAGCCAAATCGAGCGGCTGGAAATAATCCTGTAATTCCTATTTTAAAGAAACCGACTTACGAAAAGGATGCTTTCATGAAAGACTTTCTAAGGGTACCTGGTCCCTTACACGTGAGCAAAGGTACGAACACCTCATGAAGTTAATCTGTTAGTCCGGGTCGAATTATCAATGTCTAACTGTTCGTTAGCTGGCGGGCCTAAAATAGTCAGGAATAAAGAAAATTAATCTGAATTTACTAGCGAATTAAGAAAATGTGTTTGTTGTGTAGCGAAATTTAAGCTAATTTATTAATTCATTTATATCTTAAATTATGATGAACAATGTGTATTTTATTTAACCTCTGTGTTAATTTCTTTTACCTTTAATTAGAGTTTTGTACTTAAGATAGTAAGTTCGTTACTTTCGTTTTCGGAACGCGTTTGGCAGTAGAGAATGGAAATGGGTGGGATTTTCATGTTATAACCTGGATTTTAAAATACTTAATTTGAATTTATTATCGAGAAGGAAACAAAAAAGATTTGCACTTCAAATTCAAAAATACTTTCAATATGATAGCTTAATTAGTTTGTGAAATATGCTCATTTAATTAACAAAACTTTGTAGCTTTCGTAGGATTTGGTGTAATTGCTATTCTTGTCATTTTTAAGCTGCTTTGGGGTGATTTATAGTGAAGGTCACTTAGGATTTCCGGCAGAGTTCTAGGTTTATTCGTTTTACTGTCGACATGTGTTTTTGATTGGCGAAATTTCTGGCGATGAGCAGGCAAAGATGTTGAACGAACGCTTTGAAAAGTAAGGATTTTTATACTGTTTTCTTCGGGGCGTTTTCGTCAGGATTGTCACATTTTTTAGTGCGTTTTGGCGCCGTTGGTAAACGTTTATAACAAAGCCCGTGCACTCGATTTTTCGCGAATCATTAAATTTAATTCAAGTAATTAATTCACATCAAAATCAAGTTAGAAAGGTGTTAATTCATGTTTATTAATTTAGAGTATGCGGGTTAATATTGAGAGAGATACACAATTATGTGATTATAACTGCAATGAGTTATTTATCAATTAATTTTAATTTTTAACTTAAGATATAATTGATTCTAATATTATTATGCTAAAACGTACAATATTTTTACTTTGACTTTTAGGAGCAAAATCCTAATTGCTAATAGTTTAAATAAATTTTAAAAGTAAAGTAATTAACTCTTTTCACTTATAAATTTAGTATAATGTTTTATTTTACTGTCTGGTAAGCTTATACACGATACACACAAGTTATCATTGGGTTGGTCGGGTATTTAAATTAATAATCACAACGCAGGTTTTAATGTACTAACCACTAAAAGCTCTAGTTTATATTTGGTGCTTTTTAAAGGCATTAATTTAATATTGGTGCCGTGCGCTTTTCGAACCTCACGGTGGTGATTGTCACGTTAAGTTTAATTTTTGCAATTTCTCTTCCACATGTCTAGACTTGGTACTGAAACCTTAATTATTTAACCGTTTACAGAAGCAAGTCTATGCAGTAGTTGTATTAAGTTCATATTTACATTGGTTTTTCTTATTAGAGTGTATAACAGATATATACTTTTGACAGATCGATTTGGAATTTAACTGCTCAACACAAACAAATACACGGTAGATTGCTTGAATGGCTTGATTTCAAAATACTGTTGGTCTATTTGTGCTTCATAATTTCAGTATAGAAATTTTTACATCTGCACACTTTGAGTTATTAAGACTGAATGCAAATTAGCAATAATTAGTTCTCATTTCAGATGCGTTTTGAGTATAATTCAGTAGCATATTGGGCACACCTAATTTACTTGACACTTATTTTGGATCTAATGAGTTTCGGTTCATTGAAAATTTTAATGTTTTTTTATTAATTAAGTTTATGTCAGGCTGTGTTAGGATTTAATGTTTTAAAAGCTCTTAAAAGTATTATTTGAATTTGGACATATGTGACTGAGTGAAATGAGTTTCAAAATTTTGAATTTTGTTTAAAAGTAATGGAATTGTTACTTTTGTTAATGTAATTTTTGTTAGGATTTAATGTTTTGTGAGATCAGTGATAGGTTTGTAGCTAGCTAATTTTTTTTTGGGGGGGGGCTTTTGCTTAACAGCTTGCTTATATCCTAGTTTGGCTTCTAAAATGTTGGCTTATTTAAAAATGGCTAATTTAGAAACAGAACAAATATTTTCACTTGAGAAGTAAGCTGAGTTAATAAAATTATCTAGAAAAATTGATCCAAAATCAGAAACTGAACACTGGAATTCATAAATGTACACTCTGCACAAAACGGGGGGGAGACAGTTTTATAGCTCTCGTCCTACTGGGCCGATTGACGAAATTAAATTTCCAATTTTCATGTTTCGAAAGCGCGAATTAAGATACATATTAAAGTTATACAAGAATGTTACATTGTTCTGACATAGATATTTTGACACAAAATCGGACTTCTTCCCAAATGACACACGGAATTTTTTTTTTTTTTTTTTGTTTTTTATTTTTTTTTTTTTTTTTTGATATTTCGATTCTATGATTCAAATTAACAGCAGCAGCAACTAGTGATAATAACATAAAACAAAATAAGAAATACGCTTAAAATTCATCCCATATCCAATTAGGAATAAATCTCATGGAAAAAAAAACATGCTGGCACGTTCTTGCAGTTTGGTTTTTTAGTTTCTTTTTTTTTTATGTTGAAGAAAGAAGTTGCAACGGATTGACGATTTTCTCTGCGTTATAACTTGGAGACTTTACTGCGTAGTTAGAAAGAGAGATGCATAAACCAAAAACTTTTAAGTAAACAACAGTTCAGAACATAAAAAGAAATTAAGAAAAGTACAACTGAGCTGAGAAGTTTTATTTCGGCTTTTATAAGCTTTTTAATTATTCACTAGAATATTCTGCTAAAATCTATTTTCTCGATTTTCGTGGATGGCAACAACAAAACATTTATTTTTACTTTTCCGACGTAGCTTTCTCTTCAAAAATCGTCTGCGTTGCACGGGAAAATAAAGCAATTTTAATTACAATTCTAAATAAATAGACAAAATAAATACGAAATCCGTAATAATATTGTTAAAAGTCTGGAAATAAGTTATTAGGCAGCACGTACACTGTCTTGAAATTTCTCGGTTTGTTAACAGATATTCTGTTTTAATATTATATTTAAATTAAAAGTCTACTCGGTGAAAGCGAGACCTCCTGGAATTGGAAGTTTCACAAACAATGTAATCAATTTATTTTAATTTAACTTTCTCTATCTCTTCTCATTTCAACTTCCCGTTAGAAGAAGCGCGCGTTTCAGCTTTATGCTAATTTGAAGAGGAGCCAAGTAGTATTTAAACGAAAGGTAGAAACCTTTCAGTGTGAGAGAGCTTTTAGTCTCAGATCACAGTCACTCTATTCGACGTTCACTTGACTAGCTAGTATTTAAATCCTAAGCCGTAGCGCTGTTACTTGATTACTTATTGAAGTAATTCTAAGTGCGTCAGTATTAGTTAAATCTTGCTACGCACCATTTAGTTTAGAGGCCGACCTCGCGTTCATAGCTCTGTGAGCGACAACTACTTAATTTCTAATTAGCTTTAGTTTAAATTAAATTTGATTGCTCAGTTTAGACCCAAGTGGCGGTCATTATTTTCTGTATCCCTCCCGAGTTGGGAAGTGGCTGTAAATAATTGTGGTTTAATAAAAGAGGATTTTAAATCCGTTTAAAGTGCAGTTCTTCTACCACTTAATCACAATATTCTACCACAGAACTAGCTGCATTCAGCTCCCTGTTCAAGATCAGGACTTCACGTTCCACGAAGATGTTTTCCAAGAATATGCACCGAACACTCAGTCCTGACAAATGTAGATGATCCGTATTATAGTAGCATAAAGGAATTTGACATAGAAATGATTAGGCTGCAAACGTTTCTAATTCAAAGGTCTGGATAAGTCTCATACATTTCGATTCATCTTTAGTCTGAATAGTTAATTTAAGTTTCAGTTTGCAAATTCGAATATTATTATTAACTAATTCGAATATTATTATTAACTTATTACTTTCATATAAGTAAGACATTATGTAAGCACTTTCGTCACTAGCTTTATGCAAGAATCATGTGATATGGAATAATTTTGAAAGGCGCAGTAAAGAAGGATTCAGTTACTATTTTTATGATGAGCGAATTAAACAAATTAAACAAGAAACTTAAGGCAATATCGCAAATTAAAATCAAGATTTTATCTTTACCTTTTGTTTATCTTTCATATAAGTAAGACAAAACACTAGCTTTAATTTGCAATAACAGCGTAACTCGCCTTTATCTCTTTCCTGTCATAAAAATAGTAACAGCTTACAATAAATGCCGCTAAGCGTCATTTTAAAGTTAATGTTCTTTCCGAGATTCTTTTAGACCGCTAATGACGCCAGATACTTACATAACGCTTCAGCCAATAACGATATCAAATTTACGAAATTACTTTCGGTTTGGATAAAGCAGAACTTCAGTTGATCGGGTTCTATCGCAAAAGCACATATTTCTCTCTCACCATTTTTTATTTAATAATCTAAAACTTTAGTTCTGCAAATGTGCGCGCGTTATGTCTATTTATTTTTCTAATTATTAGTGTCTTTAACAATTGTTCTTCGGCGTATTCTTTTTCGTTACGTTTGTTGTATTCTCGGTATTTGTAATCATCAAATCTCTCAAATAAGAATAACTTTAAGCACAATAGGCTATCACACAAACTTTATGTACCGATAATAAAACAATCGGAATCATAGCAGATATATTCCGTAGTGAAATATTTTAGCATGAAAGAATGTGATAAATTTAAACAATCGCGAACATCAAAGCGTAAAAAAGAGGAAAATGTTAACGATTTATAGTTGCTATAATTTTTCAAACGTAACTATGGAGAATAATGCTTCAATAGAATTCAAAAGTGAAGTGCGAGGGATAAATCCGTGCAACTAGAAGTTCATGAATCAAAAGATAAAAGATAGATATTCCATAAAAACGGTGATTCAGACAATTTAAGACGCTCCAACCGGTAATTCATGGTTTCATTCTCAGCGCGCCTTTTTTGAACCATTATACTTCCATTGTCTCTTACTTCATTCTCTGGAACATATCGAAAGAAATTGATCATTTTTATTAAATGGTAGGAAAAGGCCACGTATGTGATGTTTTAATTTATTTCTTAACTCTTTTCCTAAACAGAAAAAATCTGATGTCTACACCACATGACTTCCTTGTACGGAATATTAAATTATACGCAATTTTTAGTCCAAAGGGATTTAGTCACGAAGGACTATTACTTTCGTTTTGCGATTTTGCGTTGAATCACTCTGAATGCCCGTATCACTTTTCAAATTGTTGCCACTAAATGTGTACGCTCTGCATTAAATTTTAAAAAATGAAAAATCTGCATAAATGTATGCATGTTTCTCGCATTGTGATAAAACCTAGAGCCATCGAATTTTGAATGACGTAATCCTACTGCGAATATGGGCATCTGGAAGCCCTAATTTTGAATTTGAAATTTGCTTTATTATCGATTTTGTGTTTTGTAACATTTCAACGAATTTCTGATTAACAAACTAAATGATTTCAAAGCGAGCAATGGCAACACTGTACGGAAAAAAAAA
>KK116620.1:333118-349801 GCA_000611955.2 Stegodyphus mimosarum
TACAGTTCTAAATAAATAGCCAAATAAATGTGAAATTCGTAACAATATTCTCTAAAACTTTAACGAATTTTTCATTAACAAACTCAAAGATTTCAAAGCCAGCAATACCAACGTTGTACAGAAAAACATTTTTATCTCCAGCGCGTGAGAGCGTGTACCGAAATTTCTAAAGATATGCTCAATTTAAAATTATTTTGCGATATTGCTGTTGAACTGAATTTTATGGTTTAAGTGAGAAGAACATGGTATTTAACAAATAAAGGTAACACACAAAATGTTAAATAAACGTCCCTTTGGACGTAATTTAAAATCTGAAACATTTCAGATTTTTTTGTGTGTTTTTAATCTTTTTATTATTAACGATTTGTGCGTTGACTTTATTGTTTAAATATCACGTTCTTCGCAATTAAGCCACGTAAACTGCAATTCCACAGCAAAACTACAAAATATTTAAATATAGTACTACATATTCGGAATTTCAAATCAAATGTGGTTTAGGCACTTTGTTAAAATTATTTGAAAATAGAAACGATGTGACTTTTTTCCCGCTGACGCATAATGTAAAAAGGTAGGAACGATGTGACTTTTTTCTGCATTTCATTTTAACACATTGAATTAACAGTTAACGAACTTTGAATTAAATCTATTTCGTCGATAGCGTGCAAACCACAATAGAATAAATGCACTCTTTAAAGTTCACTATGTTTATTTACCATAACCACACTTCGGCGCTAGGTTCACTTAACAGAGTTAATCTCATTCATTTTATAACTCAGAGTGCGCAAAAATTATAGCATCTGAATAATTACCACAAGTTTTATTCAAATACTATAATAAACCGAAAACGATGTATAAAAGAAATTAAGCAAATAAAAAAGAAACAGTTTTTCGCAGACGATTCAGCGCCGCTTACCTAATGCGCATGCGCTAGTAATTAATTCAGTTCTCACTTCGCGGTAAGGCAAAAATACATAAAAATTCAAAAATATTTTCATTAAAAATTGAAAGATATAGAAAAAACATAGAACACCAAGTACAGTTAAAACAATTAAGAAAAGAAAACAGTTTTTTCAATTAAAACTACGAGTTGTACGCAAAAATCAGCTAATAACTTAAATGATAATTCCAGAATGATTGAAGCATAATTTGATTCGCAATAATAAAGGAAGACGTTACTTTGTTGTTCCGAAGCTTAGTTTCTATAGATTGGCAACAAATCCACTATTCTGCTAAGCTTCAAATGTAGACAAATATGTCCGCTATCATAACCAAAAATTAGGCTTAGCCGCAGTTAAAAAACTTTTAAATTGTTGATAATCTCATAATTATTGCATGCAGGACTTAAGATAGGACTTGTACAAATCGACTATCTTGTACGATTCTAATCTCACTCCTGTTATTACAGTTCAAAAGTAATGTGATGTTCCCAGCGAGACAAATCATAAGACACTGCGATTGGTATTGTTATCCATTTTCTTATACAGCGCAGCTGTTGTGCAATAACTTCACAGACAGTATGGTCAAAATTGACTCGAATCATGCAGAAGTTTCAAACATACTTCGCGAAATCAATCTTAAATATTGTTGCGTGCGTACGGGTTCGCAATGGATTGATGCACAAGTCAATAAAAAGTTTACCTTTCACAAGAAATCAAACAAAATGCTAAAACATTTCCAAATTCAAAATATTTTCCAAATTCAAAATATTTCAGAGATATTCGTAGAATATCCCAACATCTCAATTGTTAAACAGAACTCAATTCAAAACAAAGCAAGTTAATCCAATCTCACAGAGAATTCACTACACTCAATAACAGCATTAAGTAAACACCAGTTCGCTTAAAGCAGCTACAAGTGAGCTGAGGTGTTTTAATTCGGCTTTTATAAACTTTCTAATTGTCACTAGAACATTCTGGTAAAACCTGTTTTCTCGATGACGACAGCAATTACGAGATATTTATTTATTAAAATTTTAAATGCACGTGCTCTTTTATTTTTACTTTTCCGACATAGCTTTCTCTTCAAAAATCGTCTGCGTTTCATGGGAAAATAAAATAATTTTAATTACAATTCTAAATAAATAGCTAAATAAATACGAAACAATGCGTAACAATACATAACCAAACTATTTTAGCATTGAAGAATTCAATTAATATTCCAAGCTTTGCAATTGAGATAGAAGTGTCAAATCTTTTTAATTTGTCTTTACAGTTCTCCTGGCAAGGTGATCAGTCAAAGACATCGAATCAGCTCTTTCAAAATACGAATATGATATTCTTGAAACAAAAATCCAAATTTAGGGGAGAGTTTCGGGGTATGGTATATAGACAGATTCACCTTTGGCCTTCACCAAAGCTTAGTAACACTAAGCAACTTGCTCTAGTTCATAAACCCAGAAACCCCTTTATTTCTTAATGAGTAAACAAGAAATTACGTAAGCTTGTGTATTGCCAATGATGTAGGCCACATCTGTTAGTTTATAGACTTATTTGTGTTTGCCGAATTATTACATTAAGACAGTACAATGAAAGCAAATAATTCCGAGGATATTCCACGCCTCCCAAAGCCACTCGCCTTAGCTCCTCGCCCTCCCCCGAAGAAAGGAAAAACTGGCATACCGTTTACATCGTAAACTGCAAAATGGACGTAAGTAGATCACTGCTCTCTTCGCACAGGACGAGAGAGATCACTATTGCTGAACACTCGACAAAATCTTCTCTACGAATATATGCAGTAAGAACTTGCATAAGAAATAAAGAAATAAGTCTGCTAGCCATCTCTTCTTATGAGAGTTTCACCATCCTTTGAGGAATATCCATAGGAACTTATCTTACAAACCCAAACGTCCTACAAACAATTATTTAAGGAACGAGTTTCACACGTATAATTGTACTAAGCTTTCGAGAAATATAGAATTCAGTGCACTTTCAAAAGCTACTATTGTTTCTAATCCTGTCGAATAGCAGGTCAGATACACTCTGTCTATCATAAGAAAAGTTCTCGGCAGTTAGCAGCTGTCTGTTGCCGTAGAAAAGAGCCTTGACCCATTTTCCGTAGGAGTGTCTTGAAGATTTATTTTTCAGTTTGCCATACTGCCGCATTTAAAGATGAATTGGGAACCCTTGGTTCGCTCCTATTTGAAATATACTAGCCCTGTTGCTATAGCGAACGCCACCCGCCAGACATTGTGGCGGGACTGTTCTTCTCGTAGACAGACAGTAGACAAATTTCGAAAGTTCAGAGTTAGATGAAGACGACTCAAACTACTATAGAGTTACTAACGAAGCTTTTTTATGAAAGGAAAATTATTTGTTATCCAAACATTTCAGAACCAATCCACATGTCAAAAGAATTCATGTCACCTCATGCAACCCCCTGTTAGAAAAATTATCCTTTTCATTAAAGAGGCAGGTTAAATTTCGCCAAATTGCTGATTCTATTTAACATGATTCGTGTCTGCAAGTAAATTGTTTAGAAGTTCGAGAAAATTTTTAAAAATGCCATTGCATTCGTGTCATTAACTGCTCCTTTTAACTCTTAAATTTTTTTGTTTTATTAGCTTCCTTTTCTTTCTTGCTAGTTATTTGTTAATTTAACTGTATCAATAGTTCCAAAGATTTAATTATCTGACGTAACGTCATCTTATATGTTTAATCTGCTCTTATAAAAAAAGAGCATTTCTTATGACTTAAAAGTGTATAATGGAGTTAAACAAATAACAGTAAGTATGTTTTCCGTTATTGTTTGTACGTCACCCATTTATCAAACCTTTCAGACTAATCTGTATGTTGTAAGTATTCCCTTAAACGAATTAAACAGTTTATTAAAAATTAAGAACCTTCCTGAAATATCCTTTCAAGGAATTTAAATCGATGAAAAAAATAAAATATGTAATCAATCAACAAGTTTAATTTTTTTGGTCTAAAATGGAGAACAGGCAATTCGAATGATTGGAGTTCTGTTAAAAGAAGAGGAAGGTTGCTTGTTTTTAAATTGCAGCTATGAAGTGGGGAAATTGCGTAGTTTTTGAAACTTCTTTGCGTAAATAACAAAAAGTTATACCATCGCAAAAAATTACATCAGTCACATTTGAAGTCATGAATATTTATAACACGTACAGAGGGATAAAGAGACAATGCTTTTAAAAAATAACATGTATCGGTGTTTCTCAAGTAATGGTATTTCTGGAATTTTCTATACTGCAACAAAATTAAGGGAGACGAATTAAATTTTCATTGTTTCTTTCGTATTTCACTGTTTTGATCTTTGTATATACAAAAAATACCAGAGTTTGTCCGAATCTGATTTTACCGAAGTTGGTGCGACAACTTTCGAAGCCATCTACAGAACATAATTATGCATTTTTCGATTCGACACGAGATCCATTAGTCAGATAAGAATTCGGGGTATGTTATTGCAAAAAATGCAATCCGTATTAGTATTGCAATATTTGCTGCTTTTTTTAATCATCTATACACATGCATTTTCACCGTTTTCGTTACTTTTGCTGTGATGTCATACAAATATCGAGAACCATACTGTCGCAGGAAATACAGTGGCTGAGGATCCAAAGTTTCAGATTTCCGGGTTCTAAAATATAAAGAACTCAAACAAAAACGTCAGCTATTTCTCAGAACAGTATCTCATGTTCTAGAGACATTAGGTTATTTCGAAGCAGGAGACATGAATTGAGCAACATCTTCGTCGGGACACGGACCTCTGGAGAAATACCTTATATACTCCCCCTTTTAAACGGCGACTGGGAATTAGGGAACCCAATCGCCAAATCCGGTAACAGAGAATCATCATCCAAGACCTTTTCTAGTTTGGGCGCCAGTGTAGAGACATAAGGTTATTTCGAAGCAGGAGACATGAAAATGAGCAACGCCTCCGTCGGGACTCGAACCACGGACCTCTGGAATACGCGACCAGCGTGCTGACCACTACCCCACGAAGGCATGCGAAGAAGAAATATCGTATCATGTAAATCAATAAGTTTTGACGTAAATACATGTTGTTAAATAACATGTATACATTTCAATCCCTCATTTTTACTCTCTCTCTATATATATATACATACCTAGTATATATATAGAGAGAGAGTATGTAATGCATAGTATAGTAGAGTATGTAATGCAGACATAAAAACACAATATTCATTATTGAACGTCTAAAATAATTAATTTATTTTTTTCTGTGATGACTGAATACGAAATGCTTTTAGAATGTTTAAGAATTTTTATAATATAAAGTTTAAATAACTGATTGTGAAAGGTTACTTGAATTTCTAATAATTAGTCCAAAGAGGTTTTGATCCCTGAAGGACTATTGCTTTCGTTTTGCGATTTTGCGTCGAATCACTAAAAGCGTTGTATCACTTTTCAAATTGTTGCCACCAAACATTATCGCCCTGTATTATATTAAAAAAATTAAATAATGAAGAATCTGCATAAATGTATGTATGTTTCTCGCATTACGATAAAACAACGGTACCTAGAATCATCCACTTTTGAATAACGTATGTTTTCACATGAATTTGAGCATTTGGAATTTGTTTTATTATCAATTTCATACTTTGTAAAACTTAACGAATTTTTAAATATTAAATGCACCCGTTGTTGTATTTTTACTTTACCGACGTAAAAAAAAAGGGGGGGGGAGAAAAAAACCTTTGGTCTTATTTTAAAATCTGAAACCTTTTTTTAGTCCAAAGGGCTTTGTCCCTGAAGGCCTATTGTTTTCGTTTTGCGTTTTGCGTCGGAAACATTAAAAGTCTGTATCACTTTTCAAACTGTTGCCACAAAATATTGCAGCCCTGTATTATATTTAAAGAAATTAAATAATGAAGTATCTGCTTTGAAGAATCAAAGAAAGAAGAATATAAAGAATAATAATAATAAATAAAGAAGTTGCCACCCGAGAATTTAAATAATTTTAAAATTATTTTGCTATCTTGCTCTTGAATTGAATTTTATGGTTTAAGTGAGAAGAACATGATATTTAATAAATAAAGGTAACACACAAAATGTAAAAAAAAAAACGCCCCTTATGGACGTAATTTAAAATCTGAAACCATTCAGATTTCCTTTTTTTTTTTTTTTTTTTTTTTGGTTATTTTAATATCAAGAAAAAGGTGTTAATATTTTGGAAGAAAAATTAGAAAGTTCATTTGCCAGTGATTAAATACAGTTGATACTGAATTTATTACTTCGTTTGATATAAACAGAGTTCTAATTATTGGTCTCAGGTTTTTGTTGCATTCTTCTTAAAACAGTTGAGCAGAGAAAATTAAGAAATCCCTTTCCGTTGATTGAACTTGATTAAAATTGATCCGTTCATTAAAAAACTTTTGAATTCCGTTGATTAAAATGTCCGGAAAAAGAACTGATCGAATCTAAAGAGAGACGGTCAGTATATGTTTTATTTACTATCTCAAAGAGAAAATGTGAATAACTCAAATTTAATATCAATAGTAAGCTTTAAAGATAGGTACTTGAAATTAAGTATTTTAATTAAATAAGCACATACTCAACAAATAACATAACAAGCAAATGTCTGCGTTGAACAACTATAAAAAAATCAAGTCGTAAAATTAGCTCTTCAAATTTTTAACGAAACTTCGCTTCTCCAGAATGTTTAAAGCTTTCGATAATTCATGTATATACACTCATGGACAAAAAAATTAGCGCACCAAGGAATAATTGCGGAATCGTAACGAAACTTGCAAAGAATGTACATGTCGGGGAGATATGCAAATGATTAGAAATGCAGCGTGATTGCGCATTAGGTATAGCCGGTAGAGGGCGTTGAACGTCGTACTCTGTGGAGTATAAAACAGGTAACCAAAGCTTGTTTGAGTGTGCTGAATCATTTACAAAGGAAGAGCTGAGGTAGACATGCCATGATGCCATGTTCGAAGACAATATGAGCAGTTGCCGCAGTTTGAGAGGGGGAGAATCGTCGGGATGATGGAAGCTGGGTGGTCAGCTAGGCGAGTAGCTCGTCAATTAGGCCGCGCTGATTGTGTTGTGAGGAGGTGCTGGGACCAGTGGACCCGAGAGATGTCATGTACACGAAGACCAAGCTCAGGACGCCCTCGACAGACCAGTCGTCGAGAAGACCGCCACATCGTAAGAAATGTACGCGTACAGCCAACAGCTTCATCGGCCGCCATCCAGGCACAGGTAGCACCTTCACTAGGGGCCCCTGTGTCTTCTTAAACCATACGAAGGCGCCTGGCTGAAAGACAGTTGGTATTGCGGAATCCATTACGTGTGCTGCCCTTGATGCCCACCCATCGACGCCTTCGTTTGGAGTGGTGTCGAGTACGAGGAAACTGGACTGCAGCGGAATGGAACCAGGTCGTCTTTAGCGACGAATCCAGATTCAATCTCGGCAGTGATCGTGGTCGTGTGTGGAGAGCCCATGGTGAATGCCTCAATCCTGCCTTTGCTGTCACACATCGCTCCCACAGCCGGTGTGATGTTATGGGGTGCCATTGCTTACAATACACGGTCACCCCTAGTATTGTTCCGTGGCACAATGACAGTCCAGCGATATGTTCATGAAATCCTGCAACCACATATGTTGCCACTTATGCAACGGCTCCCATTGGCCATTTTTCAACAAGACAATGCTCGGCCTCATACGGCAAGGGTGTCACAAGACTGTCTCCGCACTCTTACTACCCTTCCTTGGCCTGCCCGATCCCCAGATTTGTCTCCAATCGAGCATATCTGGGATCATTTGGGACGACGAGTTGGGCATCCCACGAGTGTGAATGAACTAGAGGCAAGGTTACAGCAAATATGGAACGAAATGTCTCAAGACATCATACAGAACTTGTATGACTCAATGCCCGATCGTATCGCATCGTGCATTCGCGCTAGAGGGGGTCCAACGGAGTATTAACTCCTCCGTTCTTTTGCTTTTTTCTCTGAAATAAATTATCCTTTTTCTTTGATTTTCTTATCATTTACTTATATCAAATTAGTCATTACGTACGTAAAATTTCGTTTCATTTTGACGATTCCTTCTTGGTGCGCTAATTTTTTTCTCCATGATTGTATTAGTGGGTTAAATTACTTCCAATACACACTAATTGTTTGCTGTCCAAATATAATGCTTACAAATTATGTATTAAATTGCAAAAACGAAATCATTTAAAAATATCTTTTAAAAGTAGATACTTAAATTTATTTTTGCATGACTGAAAACATACTAGACATTTCAATTCGATGCAGAGAGCTTCCGAAAGAAACAAAATACACAAACTTGTCCATTTTTAGAAAAAACATAGCTGCCCATAAAAAGTTTTTAGTTTCGAATCGAGTCATAGAAGATTTTCAACGTAATAACTAGTAAGGCTTTTCAGTACCATAATGAAGACATATTTCATCCAAAAAATAGATTTTGGATTGTGTATGATTGTATTATTTTACAACAAGGAGAAATGGATATTTATAGTGATGGTTCGGGGGAGGTATTGGCAGTGCTTTGGTGATATATTTTCACGGTATTGAAATAGACAATGCTAAATTTAATTTAAAAAATCTAAATTCTGTTTATCAATCAGAACTATAAGCAATTCGACAAACTCTCCGTTGGATTGAAAGGAATTTGCATATCAAATATAATATTTATTCAGATGCATTATCAACATTATAGGCACTGTCGGGCCCTGACCACAAAAATACACTAATAAACGAAATTAAGGATATTTATTTACGTTTAAATAAAAAACATAGCATAAAAATACCTTGGATAAAAGCTCATGCTGGAAATTTGGGGAACGAGAGGACGGGCGCCTTAGCTAAACTAGCTGCACTTGGTGATGGCCTTGTAGTAAACGAGGAGCAAGATTCACGAAGGAAAACTATGACTACACTGCATAATGATATTATCAATAAATGGGAAGAAAGCTGGGGATCGTCCAAAAGAAGTAAAGCTCTATTAAAGAATATCAAAATGAATAAAAGAATGAAAATATTTAATGATATTGACTTAAATGAAATCATGACAGGACATCGACGATTCCCGGCCTGTCACAAACGTTTTGACCATCAGAATAACGATCCATGTTTGATATGCAATTAGAATGGTGACGGAAGGCACTTCTTTGAAGATTGTATATTGACTGAGATTGCAAGGGAAAATTTTAAGAAGTATTATAAAAATGACTTTGAAAAGAATTATACTAATTTAGTAGAACATGCAAAGAACATTATGAAGTCTATAAGTAACAACAAACAAGCTGTGGGAATTATTGGATGTACTGTGTGCTCGGTAGTATATGTGTTTACTTTTGCATATTATGAGTTGTTTTATTTTCTGTTTCTTAATACAGTTTTATTTTATTCTTTTTTAGTTCGTTTTGTGTAGTTTGTTGTATTTAGGTCCAATGATAATTTGAGTTCCTCTGGTCGTATTTATTGTTTTGTTTCGTTTCCTTTTACTAACTCTTTTGATACGACCAAGTCGCTGGATACCACCGTTTGTTGTTGAAATGGGTTGTCCCCTAATGAGTCATAAGGCCGTCATAATCCGGCTAGGTGGACTGGGGGCTTCGCCCCAATAATCAATCAATCAATCCGGGCGAGCTGAAAATCCTCTCGAGAGGTTGATGAGATCGAAAGAGGAGTGGGAACCCTTGGATAAGTGATAAGTGACGGGAAGACATGGGCACCATCCCTTTACCATTGTGGTTAATTGGTGTAGCGCCATGTCCCCCATTATCTAGAGCAGGCCAGATGGTATGGCCACATAGTCGACTCGCACCGAGCGCTGAAACCCAACATCTCATCCATCCATGGCAGGTCTACAGACCAAAGGGCCATTGGGAATTTGTTGATTCAAAGAGAAATAACAGTTGCGTTCATATTACTTACAATAGATACATATACAATAGATACATATACAATGGACAATTAATGCATGTAATGCTAAAGAAGATACAATGCATTTTAAATACTCCTGAGGTACTAACAATATTAATTCACAATAAATATAATTATTACTGAATGTAAATATTACAGAATGCTTACATGATACGCACTTATATGATACAATTAATGCATGAAATGCTAAAGAAGATAAGGTTCATTTTAAATAATCCTGAGGTACTAACAATATTAATTTACACTGAATATAATTACTACAGAATGTAAATATTACAGAATGCTTATATGATACGCACTTATATGATACAATTAATGCATGAAATGCTAAGGAAGATAAGATGCATTTTAAATAATCTTGAAGTACTAACATTATTAATTCACACAGAATATAATTATTACAGAATGCTTATATAATACAAACTTATACGGTACAATTAAGGCATAGAGTGCTAAAGAAAATAAGGGGGGGAGAGCAACACCTTTAGAACTTAACTCATGTTGATTCTAGGGAGTGCTGCTTGCATCCGTCCCCCCGTTGTGTTCTTCAAAAGTGAGGGCGGAACTGAGCTAAAGTTGGGCTGTCGCATTTACTGTACTCAAGGCTTTTGCCAACAAGTGCATCTCACTCTTTGTCACGAGGAATGTCCTGGGCTTGTCCTAACTTTTGCCAGACAAGAGAGATTGCAAACAGCAACAACAGAAATGGTGTTCGCCGAAAACATGGCAACAAAATCATCGCGGACGAAAACGTCGAGGAGAAAAAGACGCAAGGCGAAAATGTCGTGGATCAAAACATCGTGGGAGAAAAGAAAGCAATGAGAAAATATCACAGTTCTAAAACGTCGTGGTACAAAACATCGTCGTCCAAAATATCCTGGTAAAAAAATAAAGTATCTGCAAATCATCGCGTGACGATAACATCGCACACGGGCGTTTTTCAGGTTTTGAAAGCTGTAAATAATAATTCACATAATGATTTGGGAGGGCAATAAGGAAAGAGGAATATTTTTACTTTCATATTTCATATTTTTGAATGAGCTAATTAATGTGTGCTGTAAAAGTAATAAGGAAACTTAAGCATTTAAAAATTGCAAATGGCTAGAAAATTAATGCAAATTATAGCCCTTAATAGAATTTTAAATTTACATCGTTAATTAACAAAGGTGATTAACAAATTAATCTTTTTTTATAAATTAACTCATGTTTCATGAAAAATACAGCCTAGAAATGTTTAGGAAAAAGGAAGATACATAACTGCCTGAGGTTACAGCTATAAAAATTGCTTAGTTAATTATGAAATTACTTTCTTTCACGTTTGTTAAGCTGATATTATTTTGGTGAAAATTATATCGTGTTTTGTTTCCGTTTATTATTTATATATCTTTATGCGAACATGCATTTACAGCTTTTGAAACCTGAAAAACGCATGTGTGCGATGTTATCGCCATGTGATGATTTGTAGGTGCTTTATTTTTTACCACGATATTTTCGACGACGATGTTTTTATACTGCGAAGTTTTTGAACAATTTTATTTTCGACGACGATATTTTGTACCACGATCTTTTAGAACTGCGATGTTTTCTGTTTGCTTTCTTTTCTCCCACTATGTTTTGCACCCCGACGTTTTCGGCCGCGATGTTTTCGGCTGTAACCACAGAAATAACATAATATTGCATATGTTTTGAACGCATAAATATGATCTGTACAACGTACCTGTGAAAATAGATTAGGTCGCTATCGAAGGTAATAGACGAATGGTACATTATAAATTTAAGTCAGTTTTATACGGAGGAAAGTTCAAAATTTAATCTTGGCTTATGTGATATGAATTTATTTCACACAAAAATTTCAAGACCAGATGGAGGAAAATAAGATAAAAATTATCCACTCCAAAAAATATTTAAGTTTGAAAAAGACGTTGTCAGGACTGAATGTTCGGTGCATATTCTTGGAAAACATCTTCGTGACAGCTTAAAGTCCTGATCTTGAACAGGGAGCTGAATGCAGCTATGTTCTGTGGTAGAATACTGTGATTAAGTGGTAGAAGAACTGCACTTGAAAGGGATTTAAAATCCTCTTTTATTAACTCACAATTATTTACAACCACTTCCCAAGTCGCGAGGGATACAGAAAATAAAGACCACACTTGGGTCTAAAATGAACAATCAGATAAATTTAAACTAAAGCTAAATAGAAATTAAGTAGTCGTTGCTCGCAGAGCTATAACGCGAGGTTGGCCTCTAAACTAAATGGTGCGTAGCAAGATTTAACTAATACTGACGCACTTGGAATTACTTCAATAAGCAATCACGTAAAAGCGCTACGGCTTAGAATTTAAATGCTAGCTAGTCAGGCGAACGTCGAATAGAGTAACCGTGGTCTGAGACTAAAAGCTCTCTCACACTGAGAGGTTCCTACCTCTCGCTTAAATAGAACTTGGCTCCACTTCAAATTAGCATAAAGCTGAAACGCGCGCTTATTCTAACGGGAAGTTGAAATGAGAAGAGATAGAAAAAGTAAACTTAAAATAAAACTTTGTTAGTTTAACTAAAACCTTACAACGTTACCAATTTAAGCGATATTATGTCTACATTTATACATTACGTAGCTGGATACGGTATTCATGTTAGGTAAAAAATGTAACTATTTCGTTTTTCAGTGATTGTATATAGCTAGACAGAGAAGCTGTAAAAGATTATTATAATAAGCTTATTCAAAACTTTGATCGCAGTGGTTTAAAACTTGTGCAGCATAAACAAAGAACATCCAGGTTCATTAAACTTAGCTTCCTCCTGTACACAATAAAATGTTATATAAAGTTTTGTTTTTCGTACAGCTTTACAGGTGATTCTTTCTATTGTATTTTCTTGTTATTCGTAAATGACAGATAAAAGGTGAAATCATCTAAGATCAAGGAGACTTTTTCTTTTTTTTAATAATTTCTTTCAGTGAGTTCAAATGCACAAACTTCAAGGTCCTACGGTTAATGTCTCCAACCAGTGACCTTGTTTTTCGACCCTGGCGGTAACATACTGAAGGAAACGTACGGATGTTTCAGTGTACTATCATCATTCATGTATCTCAAGGTGAAAAGTAGACGTATAATTCAACTGCAAAAACGTTCACTTCCGCTTATAGATGTATAATTGTATAATTTTAAATACCTTTTTTCTAACTAATATTATAAATGCGAGTGTGTTTTGTTTGTTAACGCTTTTCCGCCTTCATGATTTAACCGATGATCATGAAATTTTCAAGAAATATTTTTGTTGTATTAGAAAAGGTTATAACCTATAAAATGTAACTTATCTGTTGAAACTTAAACTATATAATAGCTTTTATAGCTTCAAATGATTGTCGTCGTGTAAACACTAAATGTTGAAAGTTTCATAACGATAATTTATACGATGTGAAAGTTTGTCTGCGCGCGCAGGTGCGTCGCTTAAACCACGCGAACATTTTATAGCAAACCTTTTCTAATAGCATATCAAAAATATTTCTTGAAAATTTCATGATGATCGGTTAAGTTATTAAAGCGCGAAAGCGTAACATTTATTAATTAAGCATTTATTAATTTTCATTTGTTTAATTTAATTTATTATTTAAAATCTTTCAAGATTTCCGGTTTTTGGCTCTTCTTTCACAAACATTTTTCAGTCATTAGGAAATATGGGTAGCAGTCTGACTAGATTTCGTGGCGATACACTCCGCGTAAATACAAAATATCCGCGGCCTATAGGTATTGAAGGGTAGTAATAATAACTAAATAACTAATAGTAATTAAAATTTCATCCTGATTATCCTGGTCAGGCAATAAGACCTAGTAGGATTATATTTGAAAGTTTCAATTTTGTTTCTCTCTCTCTCTCTCTAAAATTCAGCATTATTAATGTGATTTGACAATGTGATTCCATTCCACCTTTCCTGAGGTCTGCTTTTGCCGATTTACAATCTTTGGGATTGTTGAAGTGACCTCGGTTATTTTAGTCGTCATCTTCGATCCACCGCCTAAAATCTCGAAAATTCACCGGGCCCTAAGTATTGTTCTATAACTCCAAATTTCTTTTTTTTCCCTTTCTTACTACTTCTTTTTTTTAAGCCCAAAGGGGCTATTAGTTTAAGAACGGCATTTCGCATCGAATCGCTTAAACGGCTGTATGATTTTTGAAATTGTTGCCACCAAACATTATCGCTCTGTACTATATTTAAAGAAATTAAATAATGAGGGATGTGTATGAATGTACGCATTTTTCTCGCATTGTCCAAAACCAACGGTATCTAGAGCCATGCAGTTTTGAATGACGTAGTCCTCCACTCCAATACGAGCACCTGGAAGCCCGAATTTTGAATTTGTTTTATTATATTTTTCATATAAAATATTTCATATATTTTTCATATATTGGAAAAGAAAAAACAAAAGAGAACGCGCACTTAATATTTAATAAATAAATATTTCGTAATTGCTGTTGCCATCCAGAAAATTCGAGAAAATAGGTTTTACCAGAATATTCTAGTGAATAATTAAAAGGCTTATAAAAGCCGAATTAAAACACCTCAGCTCCGTTGTAGCTGTTTTAAGCGAACGTTTTGTTTACTTCATGCTGTTACTGTTATTGATTGTAGCGAATTCGCTGTGAGATTGGATTAACTTTCTCTGTTTTGAATTGAGTTCTGTTTAACGTTTGAGATATCGTGATATTGTACGAATATCTCCGAGGAAATAATTCAGTACTTTGTTTTATTTATTGTGAAAGGAATAAATTTCATTAACTTAACGACTTGTGCATTCAATCCATTAGGAACCCGTACGCAGGAACAATACGTTAAAAATGAATCCGCTATTCAATTCATTCATAACATAAACCATATGCAAAACAAAACAAAACAACAAAACAAAAAAAAAACAAAAAAAAAAAAAAAAAAAAAAAAAGGTGGGAACTGCACGATAGGTTCAAAAAATACCAAAACCAAAAATGAAAAAGGGAAAGAAAAAAAAAACTTTCGCTGGCACGTTATCAGGCGGTTGATGCAGCGAAAGAAGTAAATACATTTGCTTTTGAATAACAAGCTCTCTAACTATAAAATTTGCGTTCACCTGGCTAAAGATATCATTAAATACATAATTCCTAAACCTAAAAGCAATTATATTATCTACTGTAAAATTGATTTTATACATCCTAACTTGAATGAATTTAGAAAAATTCTCCAGAAATATTTCCCAGAATTTGCCTCCTCGGATGTTTTCAATTTAATATTTTGGGAAGATAAAAACAATGTAATTCAAAGATATAAAACAGCAGTAATTGAATTGAAATGTATGCCGAACGTACTGAAACTGTTTTCAGAAAGAATTCTTATAAAAATAGCGTGAAAACTGAAAAAGCATGCAAAAAATTCCATTACGTTTCTAGTTTCTTCTCAACCCTTTATGTATCTCGAAGCACCCAGTAACAATATATGCACGAATAGAACATGCAGATAAACAAGCATTTAAAGTTCACTGTTAACATGTTAGCTATTGTTTCATTTCCTGTTCAGCTTGTACGTTACAAATTACAACTGAATAAAGTCTTTTAATCAACATATTACAACTTTATCCCGTTGAATGCACATCATCATTCTGACACACCAGTACTCGAATTAATATAATAAATCAGCTTTTATTTTAAAGCTGCGTTTATTAAAAAAACACTACATCGTTACAACTAAGAACCATTACTGACGAAATGGTTCTTAATAAAAACGGTAACTTATTAATTATGATTAATACTAACCTGTAATAATGAAAAATGATTATTATTAATTATAACTAATACTAACCTTGAATAAAAATCAGTTGCCTTTTTTAATTGATCATCGACATTCAATGATTAATAAAGATATTAATGAACACACATAAAAAAATTAACACTCCAAGTTTTAAAAAAATTTAATATCGTATTTCGTTTACTCTAATATACCAACGATAGCAAAATGCAACTTTTGAATTCCAGTATCATCGATTAAAAAGGAATGAAGGAGGAAAAACGATCCTAAGAAAAATAAAAACTCTTGCGTGAGTACGGGTTCGTAGTGGATTGAATACACAAGTCGTTAAAAAGTTAATAAAATTTATTCTTTTCAAAAGAAATAACTCAAAACACTAAAATATTTCCTCAGAAATATTCGTACAATATCTCAAACGTTATACAGAACTCAATTCAAAACAAAGAAACTAATTCTTTCTCATAGCGAATTCGCTACAGTCAGTCACAGCATCAAGTAAACAAAACTTTCGCTTAAAAACAGCTACAACTGAGCTGAGATGTTCTAGTTCTGCTTTTATAAGCTTTTTAATTATTCACTAGAATATACTTCTGGTATAACCTATTATTTTCTTGATTTTAGTGGATGACAACAGCAATTACGAGATATTTATTTATTAAATACTAGCCGCTGCGTGGCCAGCCTTCGTCTGGCTTTTAAGTGTACCATAAAAATGCCTAAAGAGAACACCAAACATTAAATTTGAAAACTGCAGAGAATTTTACTCTGCAGAACAATTTTATCGAAAAAGAAAGAAACAACAACAGAAAAAAAAACATTCAGTTAAAAATTCATTACATATAAAAAGCATACAACGAAATAAGCAATATCCCTTAATACAAATATTAATTATCCTAATAAATAAATTAACCAACTTCCCTTTGCAAAATCTTAAGAACTCAAATGGTATAAACAGATTAAGAACTTAAACAGATTCAAAAATATCGTGCAAAACTTTTTAATAATTAAAATTATATA
>KK116620.1:359156-376598 GCA_000611955.2 Stegodyphus mimosarum
TTTATTATCGATTTCATATTTTGTAAAACTTTAACGAATTTTTGATTAAGAAATTCAAGGATTTCAAAGCGAGCAATGGCAACGTTGTACAGAAAAAACATTTTTATTTCCAGCACGTGAGGACTGTTGCCACTGCACGTGAGGAGTATCGGAACGGAAATTCTGAAGATATGCTCAATTTAAAATTATTTTGTGATATTGTTCTTGAACTGAATTTTATGGTTTAAGTGCGAAGAACATGATATTAAAGAACAAAGGTAACGCACAAAATGTTAAAAAAAAGTCCCTTTGGACGTAATTTAAAATCTGAAACCTTTCAGATTTTTTTTTTTTTTTTTTTTTTAATTTGGCATTATGTCTTATCAGGCCAGCTGCTGAAATGACCGGAGTAATCATAAAGTCATCCCCCCCATGTGAGAAAAATGTAACGTAAACGCAGAGGTGAGGACTATATGTCCGCCGTCCAATTTTTAAAAATTATCTTTAAAAAACCTAATGTATAGATTTTAATAAAAATTTAGGAATAATTATATTTTATGTCAGCTTGAAAGTACTGAAAAGGAGAAGCATAACTCTATAACTCATAAGCACTTTTGCAGTTCTAGAATATTGGCACTGTCATACAGACCCCCATCTCTGTGTTTAACCCTTTAACCGGCAAGGACGTATATATACGGCCTAGAATTTTTTTGTGATATCTGTATGAACGTATATATACGTGCATATTAAAATATGTCAAAGAAATAAGGCAATATATTAAAAGTACATAAATCCCGGCATAAAAACTGCCAGGAAATTTTTTTACATTTAATCAAGAAAATAAATTTTTCTGGTAATACTTTTGGGAAATTTGTGCTTTCTTAGCGAAAACCTCAGAGGGTTAAGGGTTAACACTGTCACTTAACGCGTTTATCGGCCCTAGTGGCAAAGTCGATAGACACTAATGCTGCAACCCAGGATCGTATCCCAGCGAAAGGGCTGGCTGCGTGAGTGTTTTCGAACCAGTTTCTTTTAAAAAGTCCTCTACGGAGGCATCCCTTTCGATCGACAGACAGCTCTCGAATGGCTTTGCCTTACATGAATTAACTTAAAAGCATTTATTAATAGCTTATTCTAGGTTTAATGCAAATTGTTAATGCTTTTAAAATTTGATTGTGATAAGTTTAAAACCATTTTATTATTATTATTGTTAAGCATTTTTAGTTTACTAGCAAAGCAATGACTTTAGCACGTTTAAAACGGTGAGAAACGCGTAGAGTTCGGTGTAAATCCGGGCCAATAAAAAGGAGCGCTGCAGAAAAACTTATCGGCAGGGAAACTTCAGCCAGTCGCATGGCGAGGGTTGCTCGCAGCCGTTTCGTTTCCCGCTTTCGACTAGCAATCTTCGACCTATTTTTCGTTGCCTTTATTTCTTCATCTCAATTTTATATTAAATATCAAGTAATTGTCCACCAAGACCAATTAATTGCTGTTAATTTTTATCTCCGTTTACATAAATTAAAGTGCATTTTATTTATATTAAAGTGAATATTATTAAAGTGCATTTAATTGCATTTTATTTTGAAGAAAAGTGTGCCTTTCTCTACTGAAATTAATTCCTAAAAAAAATTTTAATCAAAAAGGTTTCAGGTTTTAAATTGAGGTCCAAAGGGGCGTTTTTTAACGTTTTGTGCGTTACTTTTATTTATTAAATATCATGTTCTTCGCACTTCAATCATAAAATTCAGTTCAACAGCAATATGGCAAAATAATTTTAAATTAAGTCTATCTTTAAAATTTCCTATAGAAGTCTCACGAGTTGGAGATAAAAAGGTTCCGCCCCCGCAGAGTGTTGCCGTGGCTCGCTTTTAAATCGTTTGTTCATCAAAAATTCGTTAAAGGTTTAAAAAATATGAAATAGATAATAAAACAAATTCGAAATTCGGGCTTCCGGTTACGCCTATTCGGGTGGAAACGTACGTTATTCAAAATTGGATGGCTCTAGGTACCGTTGTTTTATCCCATCTGGAGAAGATTACAGACATTTATGCACATTCTTCATTATTTAATTCCTTTAAATATAATACAGGGCTGCAAGATTTTGTGGCAACAGTTTGAAAAGTGATTCAGACTTTTAATGTTTCTGACACAAAATGGCAAAACGAAAACAATAGTCCTTCAGGGACAAAGCCCCTTTTGGACTAACTAATAAATAAATAAATTAGTTTCTTTAAAATCCAATATAAATCAAATTAAAACTGCTGCAGTATGAAGCTGAAATAATACAGCTACACACTTTTTGGATTAAATTTTAAAAAATATATATTTACCATGTCACCAAAAGCGAGGATTTCCATCGATGATCAAAAAATTCAGTTACGGTTGCAGTTTAATCAAAACGAACGTAATTCCTAAGTAATCTGGGTTATGAGGAATTATCTCTACCGCAAGTGCCACTTTTTACAGCGCTGAAGTAAAAGAAATTTTTTCGGGACGTAGATTCATTTTAAAGTTTTTCTGACCATCCAAGACTGTTACGTCAGGAGGGAGGGGCGATGTCACGGAGCGCAAACACAAACTGTCGATCATCCTGCCTTCTAATGTCCCATCGCAGTCAACGATTCCTCCGTTGAATCTTTTCGCAACCTTTAGGAATTTCCACATCCTTTAATGGGTGGACGCCGAAAGATAAAGGTATAAAAAATTTCGAGGAAAACTACACGACCATTGTCTTTAAAGAATACCAAGCAGCTGACGGGATAATCGTCTTTCACTCTCCCTCTTCTTTTCCTTGCATCTCCCACACGATAATTGCAACGCTAAACATTCGCGAGATTTGTTTTTTTTTGCACAACAGATAAGAGATTAAGCTTTTTAAAAACTTGCATTTCATTCGATTAGAAGCAAAATACCTGTAAATTGTTTATGCATTTCCTTACACGTAGACGACACGGTGGATTTTCCCACCGATTATCATTCAAAAAAGTTGAAAAGGAAAACCGGTTTAAGAGAAATTTCATTTATAAAACTGTACATAAACCAATTAAAATTATTCATAGAGGTTTACGGTATTTATCAGAATAAAGCAAATTGAAATATTATAATCTTTAAATAACATTGGGCAAAAAATAAAGTGCCATTTACGATGATTTCTTCTGAAAGAGCAAAATATTTCTGAAAACAAAAAACATTACTGAGGTTCTCCAAAGCTACCCTTTTTACAAACCAAAAAAAAAAAAAAATGGTTTAGAACCACGATTACTCGTCTTACAGAAGTTTCATATTTAAAAGAAAGCCTCCTTATAACTTTTGTTAGCTATAGTATATTGCTTCCAAATCATTTCCACGATCGATAAATCTCATCTGTAAACGTGGCTTAGGGAAATTTCGCTGTTATTTGTTACAGAACATGACTTTTACTCTGCGGCGATGTTGGCTAAAGCTATTTTTATTTCCTTGTACGAAGTAAAAATGGAAGTATTGTAATAGCGGAAAATTTCGGGTATCATTTTTCAACGAAAATATCATTTTGACAGCCACCGAATGCAATTTAACCAAGTTTCTGCGTGACATCTGTATGTACGGACAGACTAAAGGACAACATATATAAAACAACGGTACCTAGAGCCATCCAATTTCGAATAACGTACGTTTCCACCCGAATAGGCGCATCTGGCAGCCGGAATTTGGAATTTGTTTTATTATCTATCTCAAATTTCGTAAAACTTTAACGAATTTTTGATGAAAAAACGATTTAAAAGTGAGCCATGGCAACACTCTACGGGGAAAAAACTTTATCTACAACGCGTAAGACTGTGTATCGGAAATTCTAAAGATAGGCTCATTATAAATTATTTTGGGATATCGCTGTTGAACTGAATTTTATGGTTTAAGTGCGAAGAATATGATATTTAACAAATAAAGGTAACACACAAAATGTTAAAAAACGCCCCTTCGGACCTAATTAAAATCTGAAACCTTTCAGAAAGATCTTTAGTATGAAATTTCGGCCTTTATTTTATTAGGTATAACTGGTCGTGCGTAAAAACTGGTTTTTGTAAATTTATACCGGCATAATCAAATGTTTGTCCTTTATTTTTCTTATTAAAACTTATATTTTATTTGGTAGTTGAACAGCGTATAACGTAACTGGCTTTAATTAAGTAAAATTTGGTGTTTATAACGCATTAAAAAATAAATACTTTGAAACAAATACCATAACTTAATTTTCTTCTGTGTTATTTCTACTTTATCAACAATCTAAATTCATTTTGATCTGCATAGCCCTCCCCGATATTTAGGTGTTAGTAAATAATCTTTATTCCACTGCTAGTTTATATATGAAACAATATATTACGTTGACTGCTGGGAAACTGTTATGGGCTTCAAGTAAAATACAGCTTCACTTTGTCCGATTCTACCCCAAATCTAATCAATTCTATATGACAGCAGAGAAAGCGTAAATAGGGAACAAATTAATTTTTGGAAGTTTGATGTAATAGTTATCGTGAGCTTGAATGAAGGCATGAAATAAGGCAAAGGGAAAATGGCTTTTCCTTTAGCGATACTGCAGGAAGACTTGGCAGGAAGTATCCACTATGCATAAGTGTTGGCAGCAACGGTCACAGGAAGGTACTGTCTCAAGAAGACCGAGGTCCGGCAGCACGCCCCTCAAAAGAAGATGTATTTGGCGCGCGTCTGTGGAACATTGCATCACATCATCGGTTTGTCAGCATCAAAATGACACAGCGAACTCTAGCATATCGATTACTTGACGGACCACTTCTAACCAGATTTTCAGAAGCAACCAAACCACTAACTTCAAATCACCGCCATCTGCAACTTTGGTGGTGTCAAGTTAGAACTCATTGGAAGGCGGAATGGAGATCTGTTATAAAAGAATCAAGCTGTCTGCGCCATAGACACACTGGACGTACCCTAGAAGTTGTGGTCTGGAGAGGAATTTTCTAGGTCAATTCTCAGAACTCTAATCGTTATGCCACACACCTTCGTAACAAATATGTACGTCAGCTTGGTGTACACAGATTGCACAGATCGTGCTGCCATCTTGAACAATATTCCAGCAGGCATTTCCAACAAGTTACGAGTTTGTTCCCATACCGCTGCCATCACCCAAAGCACTCTACAGAGTGTTGATCTGTTTCCTTGGCTTACGAGATCACCCGATTTTTCTCCCATCCAGCACGTAGTGCACGACGAATCCAGCATCGAACAATGGCGCGCGTCTGCCTGCTTGCAATCAACATCATGGCCTCTACATCGGTTATTAATGTACCACTATTTCACATTAGCTCGTCTCGCGCATACTTTGTCAGGACTACTGTTTCTTCTGGTTGACTTTGCAAACATAACTGGAGCTCTGAGTCAGAACAGGGAGCTTACTCAAAGCTATGTTCGAGCGTATGTAGAATTTTTTCCCCCAATGGCGGGCCCTCAGCCGACTTCGGCTTGGCCACTTCTAAGGCCAGAAGTGGTGGTCACATTATTATGGAGGAACCTAATAGGTAGGCCACCTTTGCCTCCTATGAAGGGAAGGAAAATTACAACCATGCCTTCTCCGGAATTCGAACCCAGGCCTTTTGGTATCGCAGTCGGCTCCCCTAACCACTATACCATCTGGGCGGCTCGTATGTAGAAAATGAAACAAAGATAAGGAGGGTTAAATTTAACCTTTATTCTCACAGCGTACAGGTGCTCTCGCACTTCGGGATAGAAAAACCAATACTTTTGGTCTAGAACGTAGAAAATAAACTAACTTAACTAAATGAGAACTAAGCTGCTTTACAGGGACTAGTAACTGGAAGATTGGCTCTTTAATACTACGTATGTAGTGAGCAGGATGAAAACACTACAATACGTCTTCGAATATCAGCGATAACTAAATTCTGGCAGAGAGCGAAAATTACACACGTGGTAAAGGCCGCGAGAAATCTATCTTTCACTACTTCTTGGCTAAAAGCCACGTCTTAAATACTTCTAAAGTTTGCAACATCATTTGCATACACTAAATCTATTCGCGCTTATTCTGGCCGGAAGTGGAAAATAAGAGGCGATAATAAAGGTTTAGAATAAAATAAACATTAGTAAAACTTAAAATGCGTGCAACTTTAAGCAGTAACTTTGAAGTATTAATCAAATAAATATGTTACTTAGACCAACGCTTTGGTTTTATTTGGAGCAATTTCCACAAAAGCTCTTCTTCATCAAGCAAAAAGGGCTATTTGTCTAAAGACAGATGCCTCCGTGAAGAACCTTCTAAGGCTTTAATTAAAAATTGGTAAAAAAAAACTCGAAAAATCCACGCAGCTACTTCGTTTATTTGCTGAAACTCAAACCTGAAAAAAAAATGGTCTTAATCAGTCAGCCAGTAGTTCCTTTATCGAAATGGTACTGCGTGCATCTAATATGCTGTAAGGCGGCAGTGAAGCAAAATCTGTATAGCACATCTGTTCGATCACAAATTGCATTTATTCATAAGTAGCTTTTGCTTAAAAGACTAACTGATGTAAAGATTATTTGGTAATCAATAAAAATCATTTTTCTAGGCCTTTATCTATCACGCGTGTTAGGTTTTGACTTTTTATGGGAGACCGAGTTAAAAATAACGTTTATGATAATCAGACCGAATTCGATCAGATTACAATGCGTTGCACTCGCTCGAGAAACGATGTCGAAATACTCGTCATTGCGATTAGAGCGGAATAAAATGCTGATTTTAGTCTTAAATTAACACATACGTTAAATATATTTTTTCTTATTTTTCTTTGCTATTTTTATACATAATTCATTCAATTAGAAAGCTTTTAACGAAAGCAAACCTTTCTGAAAGCAAAAAATGTCTCCACTCGAAGACTATGAATATCTGTATCTGAATTAATTTAACTTGAAGTACCAACAATTTAGAAAATACAAAATAGCCAACTAACAGCACTGCATGCTAACATAAGGAAAACAATTAATTTTAGAAAACACCACAGAAGAACGAAAAGGTATTATGACTTTTGTTGTAATTTGTCTGACAATAACATCAGAAAATCCAATAACACCACAATGACAGCACAAAGTCACAATAACACCACAAAATCTCTGAATTTTATAGAGGCAAGAGTTGGGCCTGTCGTTGGCTTAGGTCTTGGACATCTTACAAGTCACCAAAGTCAGGCTGCCACAAGAAGTGTCGAAACTATGATATCCTCCCAGTCTAGAAAACGTGAAAAAATAATGTATGTTTAGAATAAGAAGTAGCTATTAGGGCCCACGTATAATACGTAAATTAAAAAATCTGATGTCTGCACCACATGACTTCCTTTTACAGAATATTGAATTACACACATTTTTTATTGCATTTCATTTAAATTTATTTCCTCGAATTTCGTTAGATCTCATTCATTCATATAATTCTCATTCAATTATTTCAGTTAGCACTTTGCAACCAGGCAAAAATACATAAAACCTCAAAATACCCTTATTAAAACCTTTTAAAATATAAAATACCAAATACAATTAAAACAAAACAAATTTTCTTTTTACGATTAAAATTAGAATTTCTATGCAGGTAAAAAAAAAATTGCAAATCGGCCAGTATGCAAGAAGGCAGATTTTTCGGTGCACAGAACTGAAAGTTTATTTTTGGTCCCATTCGGCAAAAAGATACTAAAGGTGCAAAACCGACTTTCATTCACTGTTCTGCTAGTTTCAAATGTAAACAAATATGGCCGCTTTGGTGAAAAAAATTAGGCTTAGCCGCACTTAAACAACTTTTAAATTGTTCAAATTCATAAAATTCTACAACTATTGCAAGCAGATTAATTAAAGGCATAAAAACCTTAACCGGCAGAGAACAGCAATGGTTTTTAGAGCAAAAAAATGCATAGTTTACCAAGATATAAGAATAAAAAAAAACTGAGCTCACGCAGCCGAGTAACAGAGTGGGTGTATATTTTAAGGTATTTCTCCCGCTTTCGTGTTGTAGCGGTCAGCACGCTCGGCGCTTATTCGAGAGGTTCGCGGTTCGAGTCCTGGCGAAGGCTTTGCTTATTTTTCATATCTCCTGCTTACAAATAAAACCTAATCTTTCTACAATGTATATATTTATATACTTTTGTTGTAGCCGATGCAGCAAGAAAGAGAGGCGCACAACTAGGTCTTATAGCAGTTCCATATTCAAAATTTCAAAGTTTCTGAGTTATGCGAGATACATACATACGCACGTCAAGAAAAAATCTCAACTCAATACATTTTAAATCTTTTTTGCAACCCGTTTTAGGAAAAGGAGTTCTCTATTCTGTCCTTACCTACAAATGTCACGCAAAACATCGTTAAATTGCATTCGATAGAGGTCGAAATGGATATTTTCGTTGAAATACGATACCCAAAAATTTTCGCGATTACAATGCTTCCTTTACTTCGGACAAGGAAGTAAAAAAAAGTGTACAGATTCTGAATTCTGAATGCAGTATTTGTTTTTGCTACAGAATTTTATTAGTACTGTGCAGCCTTGTTTTTAATGCAAACTTGGGTAAGGTTTAGAAAAGAGAAACATTTCGGCCACCGAGGTACATGCCGTCTTTTATTAATTTATACTAACGGTAAAATTATTTACCACATAACTGGTTTTCATAATTTGAAAACATTCTATTGGTATTTCAAGCATTAATTGGATTATCACATGAAATAGTTCTCGGTAATCGTTAAAACAGCAGATGCATTTTGAAAAATAAGACCACCACCCTTGCGGGCAAAACAACCAGGGAGATAGCTGCTACAGCGTTAATTTTAGCTGGGAATCATCAAACAGAAAGCATGCAAGATTTTTATTGTGTCTTTTTGGCAAGGACGTACTTAAAATGCAGTGGAGAGGAGGTCCTGTCGAGAAATTCATGGTACGGAAAGAAGATTAGAAGACCTTTAGTTCCGTCTCCCCCCTTTTTTTATAATCAAAATTAGGATATAGATTGATTGATTCTGGGACGCAGCCCCCTGTCCACCCAGCTAGAAAATCCAGCCATTAGACAAAGAAAAGGGGCAACAACGAACAAACAGCTAACAATGAACACATCCCAAACAAGAATAATAAAAAAAAAAAACCATTCACTCAACAACCCCAAAATTAAGATAAAAGACAGACACAAGAAGAACGAACACAAAATAAAACATATCTCCTCGTAACTTTTCCTCAAAACCTGCATAAAATATTTCAAATGTCTATTCCCATTATTTCTTTGTTATCATTTATAATCTTCATAATACCCTTTGAGTGTTTCTTTAAAATAGTTTCTAATTTATTAATATCTGTGATGTCTAAATTTCTACAGCCTGCCCTCACACTCTGTGTTAATAAGCAATTCTCCAAATAATGTGCTGCATCTCCAACAACATTACACTTTCTGCATTTCTCATTTTCTTGTAAACCAAATCTTTTCAGGTAAAAGTGAAACCTTCCATGACCAGTAACAACTTGAATATATTCAAAGTCATTAATAAATTTTTTATCGTTAATTTTCAATACTTAAATAATTTTTGTTCCTATCGGATTCCCTCCACTGATTTTGCCATATTTCCATAATGTTTCTCTTCAAAACACCAATTGAGATTTTTCTTGAATCCGGTTATACAGAATCCTTTCACCTGAAGCAGCCTCCTTTGCCAAGATATCCGCACGCTCATTCCCCTCTACACCAATGTGAGCCTTTATCCAGTGTATATTTATTCTGTTTTTTATTTGAATTTCATTATAAAAATCTTTTATATCTAGCATAATTTTGTTGTATTCATTTGGATTTTCTAATTTCTGTAACACAGACAGGACATCTGTATAAATATTTATGTTGTAGTTTGTAAATTTCATAGATGGTAACCATACCAATGCTTCTTTAATCGCAATTGTTTCTGACTGAAAAACAGAATTCATTTTTGATAGTTTTATTCTTTTAGACATTATTTCGGTGCCATAAAAATATACCACAAACGCTCCTCCAACATCTCCTTCATAACCAGAACCATCTGTGAAAACATCAATGATGTCGGTATTACCGTAATTTTTATCATAGTTTATACCCCGAACACTTGCCGGATGTAAATACCTGTCTGCACTTACAAAAAAGGCACCACTTTTAACAATAGAGTTTCCAATATTCAGTTCTTCTATTAAATTGTGTCTTAATAAAAATTTATTATAAACAAATTGATAGTAGAGGGAAAGAAGGAGAATACCGGCAAGTATACTCAAAACGTCATTAGAAATAGTCCTAAAGGCTCTAGTAATGATAAGCAGCCAGCTTCTCTGCAAGGAATCGAGTTTATTTCTTAGTTTTACCAACTCCCCCGCCCTGGAGCCCCACATTCCAATACCATATAAAATTTTTGGCCTAATTGCATTCAAATAAATATCCCTCAAGGTGGAGCTTTTTTGTCTCAATGATTCGGAATTAAAAGTTTTCCTATAAAATCCTAATATTTTTTCAATCTCTCTATGTGTTGTTTTAAAATGTTCAATAAAAGTTAATTTCTCATCAATTAACACTAACAAATATTCTAATTTGGTATCGAATTTAACATTTTTATCCATGAACTTTAATGCCGGCTTCCTTGTAGAATTTCCACCTCGAGGGGAAAAAACAGCTCTTGTCTTGTTTCCATTAAATTCGATTTTTTCATTGTTACTCCAATCCCTGAAAGTTCCATCTAACAATTTAAACACTTTTTCCAATTTCTCCAGTGAGACTTCATAAACGAGCGCAATTAAGTCATCATTAGGATATAGATGGCAAACTAGTAATGACACCATAAAGTGTTTAACCCTTTTCCCCCTAGCCACGATGACGTCGTAGAACTACATGCTATAGCAATCCCATATACAAAATTTCAACGTCCTAATCGTTCTTGAGTTACGCGAGGTACATATGTAGGTACACTGGGGGAAAAAATAGAACAGTTCTATATCTCGCGCTCTACTAGGCATATTGACGAAAATTCAAATTGTGTTTTTCATGTCTCCAAAGCGCGACTTGGAATATACATTAGATTTACATATAGCATTATTCTAACATAGGTATTTTGACACAAATAGGATCTTTAAGTAACATACCATTTTGTTTTCCATAATTCGACTCTACGACTCAACTTATGCCTAAATATTAAATTTTGTAAAACTTCGTGCGAAATTTAAGGAGAAATTCAAAAATTTAACTTGGCGCTTTTTTTCAGTTTGCGCCAAGAATAATTAACTTGGCGAACTGCTTAACATATGGCAACCTATTTTCCTGTCCCTGCTATTGTGCAGAAGCGGAAAAAAAAAGTCACATCGTTCCTACCTTTTTACATTGTGGATGAACGGAAAAATAGTCACATCATTGTTACTTTCAAAGAATTTTAACAAAGTGCGCAAACCACATTTCCGCTATTATCGCTTTCAACAAATAAGCCAAATTTCAAAGCGCGCCAATATATAAATTCTCGTATATCTTCGGAAGTTTTGAATAAAAGGCTCTTATTTTTTGCAGATATGCTTAGAAATACATCTACTTTAAGATGATGGTAAAACTTTTATACGTTATAATTAAATTTTTTTTTGAAAAATTTATAAAAATTATTTAAAAATACAAATTTTAAAAATAAATCATAAAAAAATGGACAAATTTTATTTTTGGAATGAACCTAAATTTTGAACTGTGCAGGAAGGAATCAAATAAGTTTCATAAAAAAAGAGATATTAATAAATATATATCAAATCGAATTAACACTGAGGTGCTAAAATTTTGATAGCCAAATTTTTTTAAAACCACTTGTGCGACTTTTCCAAAACTTGGCAGTTTGGCATGATTTGAGTCGTAGAATGGAAATATGAAAAAAGAGTGGCATGTTATTTCAGAAAAAGTCCCATTTTGTGTCAAAATACCTATGTTAGAACAACGATATATATAAGTCTAATACATATCCTAAGTCGCGCTTTCGAGACATGAAAAACGCAATTTCGTCAATCGGCCCAGTAGAACGGAAGATACAGAATTTTTTTTGTCGGAGGGGGGCAGTGTATATGTTTCTAGACGTCACGAAAAAAGTCCCTTTTGAATCCATTTTACAATCCGTTTGAAAAAAAAAATATCCTTTATTCTTTCCGCCTGTACAGACATCACGCACAAAAAATCGTCCAAATTGAATTCGGGAATGGTCAAAATAGATATATCCGTTGAAATACGATACCCGAAAATTTTCGCGATTACAATACTTCCTTTGCTTCGTATCAGGAAGCAAATATTAACAAATTAATAGTTCTAAGCCTCTTAAATTGTTCATATTCAAGAGACCAGAAATTTCTTGAGGTTACTAAGGATTCGAAGCTAAACGGAAAGCCATGTTTGAATATGAATGGCCTATTTCAGAAAATAACATTAATTCAATAAATAAATAAATAAATAAAAGTTAAGAGATCTAAAACATCAAGTAGCAAATGACACGTGATTTTAAAAGTGCTGATCGTGAATGTATGAATATTTAAAAAATAGTTGCGTGTGTGTTTTCAGTTCGTGCAACATCTGCGTATTGTGAAAGAATTTTTAGTGTCATGTCAACAGAAAGTAACGAAATGACAAACAAATAAGCCAAAGAAGCTGTTCACCAACAGAAGCGTTTGTACTTACTTATTCCAGCTCCTCCCTCACACTTAAAAAAAAAAAAAAAAACTATATACTTGAAAACAGCTACAGACTTGAAACGTGCTTGAACTATGTATTTGAAAAAAAGCAGTCCAAAAATGCCAATATGAAAGGGATGGTGATGCAACGGGAAGACGAACGTATGACTTTATGCTGAAAGTTTCAATTAAACGTCTTACAGCCATTCCACAGCTAACACAATTTATAACAGGTCATAGTTTATTTCCTGCGTACTTCAACAGGTTTAGAATCTAAGATACAAACGTCAGCGTCTGTGGAATTGAAAACTCTCCAGAACATTATATCATCCACTGTTCTTTGACGGACTCGCATCCTTTACGCTTACCAACCAACTTCGACACAGCATACAAAAACTTTATGATAAAAAATCTGATGTATACACTACATGACTTCCTTGTACAGAATATTAAATTACACACAATTTTCCTACATTTCATTTAAACATATTGAATAAACAGTTAACGAATTTTGAATTAAATCGACTTCGTCGATAGCGCATAAACCACAATAGAATAAATACACTACATCTCATTCATTTGATAACTCAGAGTGAGCAAAAATTATAGCATCTGAAGAATTACCACAAGTTCTATCCAAATACTATAATAAATCGAAAACGATGTATAAAAGAAATTAAACAAATAAAAATGAAAGTTTTTCAAAGACGATTCAGCGCCGCTTACCTAATGCGCATGCGTTAGTAATTAATTCAGTTCTGTCTTCGCTTAAAGTAAAAATACATAAAAGTTCTAAATATTTTCATTAAAAATTGAAAGATGTAGAAAATCATAAAACACCAAGTACAGTTAAAACAACTAAAAAAACAATTTTTACAGTTAAAAGTACAATTTATACGCAAAAACCAGCTAATAACTTAAATCATAATTCCACAATGAATCAAGCATAATTTAATTCCTAAGAATAAAAGAAGACGTTACTATTTTGTTGCGAATCTTAGTTTCTCTAGATTGGCAACAAAATCCACTATTCTGCTAAGCTTCAAATGTACACAAATATGGCGCTATCATAACCAAAAATTAGGCTCAGCCTCACTTAAAAAACTTTTAAATTATTGATAATTCCACAATTGTTGCATGCAGGTTGAATAAGGGCATAAAAATCTTAACCGAAAGATAAGAACAACATAATTCGATCTTTTTTAAAGCAGAAAATGCACAGTTTACAAACATATAAGAATAAAGAAACAGAGCTCACTGATCCGAGTAACAGAGTGGATATATATATACATATATTTATATACTTTTGATGCGGCCGATTGCAACCAAAATGCGAGGGGCACATCTACATGTTATAGCAGTCCTATATACAAAATTTCAACTTTCTGAGGCTACTCGTTTTTCAGTTATGCGAGATACATACATACATACATAGACACACACACACAGATGCCACGAAAAAGTCTCTTCACAATCCATTTTAAATCAGTTTTATAATTTTTTTGGAGGAAAAGAGTCCTTTATTCTGTTCTTACGTACGAATGTCACTCAAAAACATCGTTAAATTGCATTCGATAGCGGTAAAAATGGATATTTTCGTTGAAATATGAGACCCGAAATTTTTCGCGATTACAATAGTTCCTTTTTACTTCGTGCAAGGAAGCAAAAAGGACAAGAAACCCTTAGAATTAAACTTTAAAAAAAAAAAGAAAGAAAGAAAAAGTATTTCTAGGCTCTACATAAAACTCCTAAACACTTAAATGTATATCAACATGTTTTGCAACTGAAAAATCGATTTTATATTCTCAATCAATTATTAATGAAAACTCGCTTTTGCATAAGTAAGAATTATTTTTAAATATATTTACAATCTTAACTCTTCATTCTGTTTTAGAAAAACTTACCTCTTTCTTTCAAAGGAACGAAAGTATAAACGTAGTATGAACAAAATTCTTCAAATAAACTGCATAAATTGAAAAGAAAAATGCGCTTCGGAACATATATAAAATTTCTGATTTAAAGTTTTTCTGTTCCGACGTTTCATGAAGCAAGTCAGTCTCACAACTTTTATCATTTTCAGATTCAATGATTCTTCGCGATAAAACATCGGTTCGAATTGCGGATCACGGAACATTTCGGCAACCACAAATTGTATACGGTTTAGAACATATTCTGCTGGTTATTAGACCAGGACAAAAAATTCTACGCTACGATGTTCAAAATACACGATAATCAGTTGATCTCCTTTGCAAAGCAAACTGCAAGTCCAACGATGCTCTCCATAGAAGAGAACCTGAAGAAGAACGATCCAGAGATAATAAAAGAATTTAGCTTCACAGCGACAAAATAAAGGGTCGTCGTGGAATAATGCCAATATAGTAGTCGTTAAATGCGCCACACCATCCGCTTTACGTGGGAGACCACCTCGTTTGGCGTTGAAGCTATTACTTGGCAGCAAACGGTTGTACTAAATCCTCCATTTACATCGCAAACGAAAGATAAAAAAATCTGATGTGTACACCTTGTACGGAATATTAAATTATGCGCAATTTTCCTGCATTTCATTTAAACATATTGAATTAACAGTTAACGAATTTTTAATTAAATCTACTTCGTCGATAAGCGCATAAACCACAACAGAATAAATGCACTCTAAAGTTCACTATATTTGTTTACCACAGCCACACTTCGGCGCTAGGTTCACTTAACAGCGTTACATCTCATTCATTTGATAACTCAGAGTGAGGAAAAATTATAGCATCTGAAGAATTACCACAAGTTCTATCCAAATACTATAATAAACCTAAAACGATGTACAAAAGAAATTAAACACATAAAAAACGCCCCTTTGGACGTAATTTAAAACCTGAAACCTTTCAGATATTTTTTTTTAATATTTGCCAAGCAGATTAGGTTTCCCTTAGCCAATGCGAGTGCAATTTTATTTCTTTTCACTAGCCGAATAGATATATTCCGAGCACCTATCATCTAGATTTCTAGATGCCATTCATAAGCTAATTAATGGTGATGTACTTTACGCTGAAAAACAAAAATAGGCTGAGAGAGCAATTAGATAACGCGATTTTAGAACTTTGAGAACTTATTACTAAGCGGAAACAGACAAACGAAGACGCAACAATTCTTGAAGCGACATAACTAAACATTTTTATCACATCATTCAGCAAAATATTGTTACGTGCGTACGGGTTCGTTATATATTGAATGCAGAATTTGTAAAAAGTTAACAAAAATTTATTCTTTCCACATTAAAATGAATAAATTAAAATGCTGAAATATTTCTTTACAGATATTCGCACAATATCACATATCTCAAACGTTTAGCAAAAACTCAGTTCAAAACTGATAAAATAATTCTATCTCACAGCGAAATCGCTACAGCATTAAGTAAACAGCAGTTCGCTTTTTACAGCTACAATTACAACAGCAACAACAACAACTACTGAGATGAGGTGTTTCAATTCGGCTTTTATAAGCTTTTTAATTATGAGTAGAACAATCACGATTTTTCTATATTTTTCTGGATGGCAACAGTCATTACGAGATATTTATTTATTAAGCATTAAATGCACGCGCTCTTTTATTTTTTTTTATTCTTCTTTTTTCGACGCAGCTTTTTCTTCAAAAAATCGTCTGCGTTGCACGGGGAAATAAAAAGGAATTTTAATTACAATTCTAAATAAATAGCCAAATAAATGTGAAATTCGTAACAATATTATTTCCTTATTTATCTGAAATTAGCAAACTTTTTCAACAAAGAAATTCCTGTTTCTCCTACATGTATGACATACACTGAACTTCAAACCTGTTTATAACTAAATGCATTCAAACTGTGATATGAATGCAGTATCATTGGGTTATCAAAGTAAGAAAGCGAGGGACTTAAGAATAGCTCTCGAGGTACCTTAATTAGATTATACAGCCCTTCGTCTGAGCTTTATTGTTACCTTCCAAACGATCATCTGAAACAAGGCTCACATAAGTCGGCGAGCTGTAACTTTTTTACCTATTCCATAAAATGCAAGGTAAACAAAATCGGCTGAACTAGTATAATATCGTTTAATTACATAATATCGTTTAAATATTATGATATCGTTTACATATAATATCGTTAATATCGTTTACATATAATATCGTTAATATCGTTTAATTACATAATATCGTTTATTACATAATATCGTTTAATTACAAAATCAGCTGACAGTATAATTTCGTTTAATTACTTTGTTTCTGCAACTAAATCAGTTATTTCTGGCAGATAACACCTGATTTTTTTTTCATTTATGAATTATCATTTATCCATCTCGAACAATTACAAGCTGAAACAGTGCATACGAGCTCTTACGTATTTCCTTACATATGTTCACTTCATAACAAATTAACTAACTAGCCTTCTTTCTATCAGAATCAACTATTGGATAGAAATTTACTAATTAACAAGCCTGTTGTTATTCTTCAAATCGAATTAATTCAATTAATTTGTAGTCAGGTAGACTGCGAAAAAAGAAAAAAAAAAAAAGACAGTTCTACAATATATTTCCCGTTCTACTCGGGCCGATTGACGAAATTCATATTGCGTTTTTCATGTCTCGAAAGCGCGACTTAGAATGTTCATTAGATTAATATATAGCATTTCTTTAATATAGGTATTTTGACACAAAATCGGACATTTTCTGAAATGACATGCCAATTTTTTCTTCTATTTCTATGCTATGACTGAAATTATTCCTAAATGTAAAATTTGGTGCGAAATTTACAGATAATTTTTTTTAATTTATTAATTAAAAAGTTTA
>KK116620.1:376743-441340 GCA_000611955.2 Stegodyphus mimosarum
TTTAAGATGAAGTTAAAAATTTTATAGGTTATAATACAAAAATGTTTCCAAAAAATTATAAAGATTTTTTTTAAATACAAATTTTAAAAATAAATCATAGAAAATGTGCGAATTATATTTGGATTAAGCCCAAATTTCCAGTTCTGAAAGAAGGAATCAAGTAAGTTTTAAAAAGGAAATATTATGAATTATATATCAAATTCAATGAACACGGAGGAGCTCAAATTGTGAGAGCTAATTTTTTAAAAACTACTCGTGCGATTTTTACAAAACTTATAAGTTTGGCATAATTTGAGTAGTAGAATTGAAATATGGAAATAATTTGGCATATCGTTTCAGAAAAAGTTCGATTTTGCGTCAAAATAACTATATTAATGTATTATGTATTAAATACATTAATGTATTATGTAATTATATGTATATATGTATTGATTTATACACAAAATTTACAATAAAATTTTGTTTTTAATTTGAAAAATATACAATTATAAACCCATTACATATTTATTTATATGCAATCATAATAATTATCATAATAATTGAAATTTTTTTAAAAAAATTAGAAAACAAAAATTCTGATTGGTTTATTTCAAATTAAAAAAAAAACAGTTTTAGAGCTATTATTTTTAATTAAAATGGCCTGAAATCAATATATTTTGTTTAAATTTATGTTTAAAAAAAAGTTATATATTTTTGAATTTTTAATTATGGTCTGAAACCGATATATTTCGTTTAAATTTATGTTTAAAAAAAGGTTATATATTTTTGAGTTCCGAGTTATCAAGGAAGTGCCGAAAAAATTCAAATGCTGACACACAATCACACACACAACCACACAACAGTGAAATATATAAAAACATTTAAAATAGACATTATTAAGGAAAAAAATTGTCATTGTGTATTAAATACATGATAAAAAATTGCAAAATGTCAAATACATGTATTTGATTGCGGCACACCTATATCCTACTCATGGCACACCAGTGTGCCGCTGTACACCGGTAGCGGAGCACTGCTCTAATGCATATTCTAAGTCGCGCTTTCCAGACATGAAAAACGCAATTTGAATTTTGTCAAGTGGCCCAATAGAACGGGAGATATAGAACTGTCCCCCCTTTTTTTTGGTCCAGTGTTTGTTGCCACCAAATATTATCGCCCTGTATCATATTTAAAGAAATAATGAAGAATTTACATAAATGTATATGTTTCTCACATTGTAATAAAACGACGGTACCTAGAGCCATCCAATTTTGAATGACATAATCCTACTGCGAATATGGACACCTGGAAGCCCAAATTTGAAATTTGGAATTTGTTCTATTATTAACTTCATATTTCGTAATACTTCAACGAATTTCTGATTAACAAACTCGTGGATTTCAAAGCGAGCTATGGCGACGTTGTAGAGGAAAAAAAAACATTTTTATCTCCAGCGGGCGAGACTGTGTATCGGAAATTCTAAAGATATGCTCAATTTAAAATAATTTTGCGATATTGCTGTTGAACTGAATTTTATGGTTTAAGTGAGGAGAACGTGATATTTAATATATAAAGGTAACACACAAAACGCTAAAAAAACGCCGCTTTGGATGTAATTTAAAATCCGAAACCTTTCACATTTTAACGATTTGTGTGTTACCTTTATTTATTAAATATCATGTTCTTCGCAATTAAACCATAGAATTTAGTTCAACAGCAATATCGCAAAATAATTTTAAAATGAGCATATCTTTAGAATCATTCTATAAGGTTTTGATCGTATTAACCGAATTGTTGATCGCAGTGCGCGATTTACTGTCCATATTTTCTTAAGCAAATGGGCGGGACATCGGCAGTTCGATATCAATGACAACATTAACCGCGATCACATTAAGAACACTCGAAAGCTTTTCCTTAAAATAATCTAATACAGAACGTAAAACTTCACTGAGATGCAAGTGATGCTAGTTTCATTTCTGCTTTTGAACAAAATGATTGAATAAAATGAAAGGAACATCTATGATATTTAGTCTCTTTTCAGGTACATTTTCCAATTCAAACAAATGTTACATCGTTTAAAATGATAAAATCCCAAAACCAGAGACTTATTCAGGCATTCGTATAAAAAATGTGTCAACTGCATATGCTTCATGAAATCTTGGTCATCAAGTTCAGGGAAACATATACATCATACATTACAATTTCGGCCAATTGTGAACAACGAAGGTCACTCCCTGTCCATAACCTTGGCACTGATCTTTCGTCTCTCATTGTGCGTTGTTCTATTTTTGCATCGTTTACAGTTCTGATGCGGATTCTTCCATCGAACATTATCAGCAAATATTTCACTTCCGTTGCGTTGCCAGAAAATTCAAGAAATTAATACTATGTAAGTTACATACGGACGTTTAACGAATAAATACGACCCCTTTAAGCCGAAAAGCTAATGAAATTTCCAGTCAGAGCTTTTGCGTTTAAAATTTCTTCAATGAACTATCACAGTTTTATAAAAATCGATAACTGACCACGCATTTTCTTATGTCTCAATATTCAGAACAGAGACCGACTTACATTCCGAAATATGATTAGAAACTCCTTACCAGCTAAATAGCAAGAAGACATCTTACTAAAGAAGAAACGTAGATTACTACGACGTTTTCTGAACGTGGACAAAATAATCACTTTTTTTAGTTCCTGTTTTTTAAAAAATTTAAATCCGTCTCCTTTTTCAGCGTTTAATTCTCGAAGGTCTTCTTGTTATGTTCTTTATTTAAAAGCTTATATTTAATTCTCTGTCACTTTCTATATTCCTTTCTCAGGATTAATTTTGTAAGTTTATTAAATTAATTCTGAAGGATATCATTAGATTTTAAAGTACGTTCAAAAAGGCGTTTTTTTAACATTTTGTGTGTTACCTTTATTTATTAAATATCATATGTTCTTTGAACTTTAACGGTAAAATTCAGCTAAATAACAATATTTCAAAATAATTTTAAACTGAGCTTATTTTTAGAATTTCCTGTACACAGTCTCACGCGCTGGAAATAAAAATTTTCTTTAAATATAATACAGGACTGCAATATTTGGTGGCAACAGTTTGAAAAGTGAACAGACATTTAATGTTTCCGACGCAAAATCGCAAAACGAAAACAATAGTAGTTCAGGGACAAAGCCCCTTTAGACTAAAAAGAAAAATTAAAAAAAAGTACTTTGGTCTGTGCATTTACTTTAGAATTTCCGATAGATAGTCTCGCGCGTTGAAGGTAAAAATATATTTTTTTTTTCGTACTGTGTTGCCACTGTTCGCTTTGAAATCGTTAGGTCTGTTAATCAAAAATTCGTTAAAGCTTTAAAAAATCTGAAATCCAAAAATCGGGCTTCCAGGTGACGATACATTCGGTTGGAGAACTACGTTATTCGAAATATGATGACTCTGGATAGCGTTGTTTTGTCACAATGCGAGAAACGTTCATACATTCATGTATATTATGCATTATTTAATTTCTTTAAATATGATACAGAGCGATAATATTTGGTGGCAACAATCTGAAAAGTGATTTAACGCATGTAAGTGCTTCGACGCAAAATACCATTTCGAGATTAATAATCCATTGCATACTAGCGTTTTTTCTTTTTGTGAGGGGACTAAAATTTCAGATTTGTATTTATTTTTGATCTGAATTCGAAAAGATGGTACTCGCAAGAAACTTCCGTTAGTTACACTTTGAATTACAAACATATTGACAGCTAATATTACGTTTTCAGACTAATATTTACTTCAGATCATTGTAATATATTGAACTAACCACAAAATATCTTGCTGAAATAATCAACAAATATATGAAATCTTTAAAAGTTTTCAGACAAAACTTAAGAATAAATAATCCCAATCTAATTTCTCTCTCCTATTTATTAAATTTTTCCTCGATTCATAGATTAAAAGTATAGTCAAATACCAAAAGTCCGCCGACCTGAAATCCGCACTGCCTCTCAAAATGTAAACATTGAATTTATAGGTTCCAGAAACCGCAGAATGGAGAATGAAATGCAGAAGAAAAAATATTTATCCAATAATGATGTCATAAATCTCGAATAGTAATGATTCTGTGTTAGTGGTAGAGAAAAGATCTTAGCCCAGAAGAGGTTTTTAGTATGGATGATGTGTTCGGATGAGCCAACACTGGCATATCAGATAAACGATGATGAAATCATTGGCTCTGTTTTGAAGTCGCCACAACAAGAAAACGATTCCGACACCGACACAGATAATGAATTCGATAGGAGTCAGAAAATTATCTTTTAATGAGGGTTTGGAACATGGTGAAAAATACCTAAAACATTTAGAACAACAGAGCTGTGTCACAGAGCAAGAGATTATAACCCTGTAGAATTTATCAAAAAAAAAATTACTCTGGAGCACCTAAAGTTTTAAAACAAACCTCTATCAGAAAAGTGTTTGAAACAAGTAAAAAAAAATTAAATATTTTATGCTTTATTAGTATCCCTTATTTTTACACGTCTCTATTGTATATGTCCTTAATGCTTTAAAATATTCCTGTAATCACTAATATAAATGAATAATATAATAAATATATACATATAATAATTTAAGGCATATAATAAAATAATGTAATAATGTATATTATTGTACATAATAATTTAAGTAATACGCCTAATTTGCCTATCTAATATGCCTTATTTATTTGCACTTTTAGTCTGAATATTATGATTTGGCTTTTCTGTCCTGAAATCGGCAAAATCCTAAAATCCGCACAACCTCTGGTGCCAAGCATTGCGGATTTCTGGACTTCTACTGTATATGATTCCATACGACTGTATGTAAATAATTATAAACTTTATTTCATACAACAAATTGACACTTAATGCTGTTTCGATTTCACTCGCATTTTGTAACCTAGCTTATTTTGTAACCATCTTCACTACAGATCGCAGATCAAATGCGTTTTTTTCTTAGACTTATAACTGCGAAAAACTTCTGTTCACGTGCCCTCCAATAAAAGGATTATTCCTGCAAATTTTTTTAACTGAGGATATTTATCTTTTGACAGTTACTAATAAAAGGTATTCAGATCTATATCTTCAGCTCTCTGAATGAGATTTCTATCACGCAATAAATAATTAGCCCATTTTATAGTGTTGCAATAATGTCATTTTTGTAGTGCTGAAAATAATGTAAACCGGATTCCTATTAAAAGCGTTAAATATATTTTCAAATTGTTGCCGTAAAAATGCTATTGTTTTTGCCTATATTGAGATTTTTCATTTGAAATAATGGGTTATATTTTAAACTCTAATCTATTCATTCACTCATAATTTTCAAAGACATACGAAATGACGACGAAATATGAAACCGAGATAGCGTTTGTTCTCTATGGTAATTTATTGATGGCATAATCAGGATATTCTCATCGTTCTGAGGCCAGTTAACCTTGAAAATTCATCAATGGATTAGCCACTGAGAGTTCGTCATTAACGCAACAACATTTGTTGGCTAACTTTCGCACCTTTTCGTCCTATGTTGTCGCCAATTTTGCATTCTTACATGCATAAGGCTGCCTGAATGTAATTTGATGCACTAATAGTCACTAATGTAACTATTACGCAAATAGGCGAATATGGTATTGATTCAGAACTATTTCTGGTTCAGGACTGAATAATTCAAAATGAAAATTAATATATATAAGTAGGAATAAAACTGAAATAAATAGCAACAAATGCAAAACAAGTTTTCAAGACATTGGGTAATTGGTAGCAAAAAATCATTAGTAATTTTTCCACTGTCTTTCCTACCAAACTTCCAATTTTTACGATCCCCGAGTTTTTATATCATTGATAGGTGTTTATTTCGGAAGAACTTCCCGTAGAATAAAAGTTTCGGTTTTATTAACTCAATACACCAGAGTAGAGATTCGCGTGCTATTATCTTTATCTTCGATAGCAGATGCATATGGAATTGGAGCCTGCGTTAGAACAGATCGAATCTACCACAATTGGGTTTCATTAAATTCCCTGTAGAATTTGCCCATTTAAAAGAATGAAATCATGCAATGCGGTAGCTTAGTAAAGGAGTAAAAAGACGTAAGTTGCAAACAGACAGTTATAAAACTTAAATAAATATAAAAGACCTAAAGTTAAAATTTTATTATTATTCGTCCAAAGGGGCTTTGTCCCCGAAGAGCTATTGTTTTCGTTTTGCGATTTTGCGTCGGAAACATTAAAAGTCTGAATCCCTTTTCAAACTGTTGCCACAAAATATTGCAGCCCTGTGTTATATTTAAAGAAAATTAATAATGGAGAATCTGCATAAATGTATGCATATTTCTCCAAATTTGATAAAACAACGGTATAGTTCGACTGCCTTATCCGCGACCATGAGCTCAAACACGCATGCGCTATTCGGGCCGAATTATTCTCAAAATAGGGTGGAAGGATGGAGACTTTCTTTCCCTCCAGCATATCTCCTTCCCGAGAAGAGAAGACTTTCACGTTGCAACAAGTAGTAACACTCCTTTTGGACGAGTCTATGTGTTTTGGCAGAATGCCAGCCAGGGTTGCGTTTGAGACGGTCGAACTATACCTGGATCCCTTTTGGACGAGTCTATGTGTTTTGGCAGAATGCCAGCCAGGGTTGCGTTTGAGACGGTCGAACTATACCTGAATCCATCCAATTTTGAATAACGTACGTTTCCACCCGAATATGCGCATCTGGAAGACCAAATTTGGAATTTGAAGTTTGTTTTATTACGAATTTCATATTTTGTAAAACTTAAACGAATTTTTGATGAACAAACTCAAACGATTTAAAAGCGAGCCATGGCAACACTCTCCGGGGGGGAAGGCTTGTGAATAGAAGAATGTGGCCTTGCACTTCTGACATTTGAGCGGCACTTGCGGTCAACCACAAAGAAAGAGGAGGGTTTATTCTGTTGCCCTCTCAAACTCGCATCGCTATAAAAATTAACTGTCAAATGTCGACTCACTTTCAGTTACCAACCGAAAAAAATATTTCGTGTTAAAAGAAATATGCTCACATCAAGATTTCACGAATAAAAGTATTTATTAAAAATGCTAAGAAGTAAATTAATATTGTTGCCGTGCGTACTGGTTCGTAATGCATTGCATGCACAAGTCGATGAAAAGTTAATCAAATTTATTCTTTTCACAAGAAATAAAACAAAATGCTGAAATATTTCCTCAGAGATATTCGTACAATATCTCAAACGTTAAACAGAACTCAACTCAATACAGAGAAACTAATTCCATTCTCGCAGCGAATTTGCTACAATCAATCACAGCATTGAGTAAACAAACGGTTCGCTTAAAACAACAGCAACTGAGGTGAGATGTTTTCATTCGATTTTTATAAGCGTTTAAATTATTCACGAAAAAACTCTGCTAAAATCTATTTTCTCGATTTTTCTGGATGGCAACAGCAATTACGAGATATTTATTTATTAAATATTAAATTGTATTTTTACTTTTCTGACGTAGCTTTCTCTTCAAAAAGTCGTCTGCGTTGCACAGGAAAATAAAGCAATTTTGATTACAATTCTAAATAAATACAGTGTTTCAGAAAAGTGATGGGACACTTGTGCTTTGCAAAAAGGAAACTGTAATAAAATAAATTTTTAAAAATATGTAAAAATGTTTTGTGGGTGTGTCGCATACTTAAATTTAGTAACAATTATTACATAACATACATTTTCTCAAAATATTAAAACATTAATTTAATAAAAATACAATTGTTTAGAACGGAGCAAAAAATGACTCGCATAAGTGATGGGACACCATTAGACTATGCAACAAAAATCGTCTAAAAATATTTTTTGGGGTTTTTATTTTTAGTGAAAAGCAATTGGCAATAATTTATAAAATCGTCTGCATTATTTCTCTCCGGTTTGTTTTGGAATTTGTGTTTTTTAGCTCTGTGCAGCCATGAATGCTAAACGAAATGAAACTTTGTCTGAAATTCGAAAATTAGTTATTAATTTGCATATTGAACGTGAAAACTATTAGAGAAACTGCTGAAACACTTAACTTGAGTCATTCAACAGTTTTCAATATCATTAAACGATATAAAAAGAATCGTATGATTCAGGATAAAAGAAGACCTGGCCGACCATCAAAGCTATCCAATGGAGTAAAGCGAATTATCGTTCGAAATATTGAAAAAATCCAAGAACGAGTGCTCCTAAAGTTACTGCTGATTTACAAGCATTATATGGAGTAATTGTTAATCCTCAGACTATTAGAAGAGTAATTCGATCTACTGGATGTCACGGTAGAGCAGTCTGGAAAAAATTCTTCGTAAGTAAAAAGAACAGAAAACTAAGACTGGCTTTTGCAAAATCCAACATAAATAAGAATTCTGATTACCGGAATGAAGTTATATTGGCTGATGAGAGTAAATTTAATATATTTGGTTCTGACGGTAGAATCTTGGTGTGGAGAAAACCTAGGGAAGAATTTCGCAAACAGAACTTAATGCCAACAGTAAAACATGGTGGAGGAGGAGTTACGGTATGGGGGTGTGTGTCGTCCGCTGGAGTTGGTAATCTTGTTTTTATTGACAGTATAATGGATCAGTACAAGTATATTGGCATATTAAGTCAAAATTTTAAATCTTCGGCACGAAAATTGAACCTTCATAAACTGCAACACCAAGAAAGACAAGAGATATCACAACAAAACTTATTTACTAGATAACATGTTGATCAAGTATCAAATGAGTAAATTTATAGACTTCTGTGAAGTGTGGTTCCTTCCAGAATCAGTAGCCAGAGTAGCCGCCATTGTTGGAGATCACCGATGCCACACCCCTCGGCATTGATTCAAACAGACTTTGGATGTGTTCTTGGGCTATAGCAGACCAAGCATTTTCCACACGTTGCCAAAGTTGATCTGGTGTGGCAGCTTGGGATGCAGTCTGGGTCAATCGTTCAGCAACAATGGACACATGCTTTCTATCGGCGAAAGATCCGGAGAGCGAGCCGGCCAGGAAAGCAATTCAATCTGACGATTGACGAAGAACCCTTTGACAATGCGTCCCACGTGTGGTCGCGCATTATCCTGTTGAAATATAGCTGTGGGCAAGCCCTGAAAGTAAGGAAGGAACTCCAATACCTTGGAGATGTAGCGCTCGCTGTTTAAAGTACCGGCAATGTGTACTAGAGGAGGCGAGAGTGATATCCAATACCGCTCCATACCATAATACCCGGTGCAGGACCAGTGACGGTGCATAACGCAGTTGTTTGGCATCCTCTCTCCGCGGTGTGTCCAGACTCGAATCCGACCATCGTGGTGTTGCAGACAGAAGCGTGACTAGCCAGTAAAGACAATTTCATTCCATTCTGCAGCCCACATCCTTCTGTCGTCGCACCATTGGCGGCGGAGACGTCTGTGGTTCTGACGTCGCGCAGATACTGGATGATGCGTTACGGACTAAATGTGCTGTGTTATGGTTCGTGATGTGACTGAACGATTCGTCATTGCCCTGCGCAGAATGTTCCTGTCATCACGTGAAGTGGTGCACTGAGGTGGATGCGATCGAACACTTCGGTCCGTCGTACCCTCCTGCATCCAATGGTCACATATCCGCATTACGGTTGTTTGGTCTCATCCAACACAGCTACCGATTTCCCTCAAAGATAACTCACACTCTCGGTAGGCCACTATCCTTCCTCTGTTGAACTCGGATACTTGATCAAACGATGATCGCTGTTTACTACGAGGCATAATGGATCCTTTTTTTTTTTTTTTTGAAAAAACGACACGAAAAACACAATTGCCGAACTTGAAATAGTCGAAAATTCCAAGCCTTAAATAGCGCTTTGAAGTGGTGCCACAAACGCACGCGTGACGTGCGTCTGCGCTGAAATTCTAATCATTTGCATATCTCATCTCCGCTAATGCATGTTGCACATTTCATGTTATTTGCATGCTTCCTTCAGGGTGTTGCATTTATGGTGACCAGCAGTGTGTTTGCTTTTCTGAAAATAATTGATGTCTTCCAAATTTTGCTTTGCAAATGAGGAAGGAATACTACGTATTGAAATAATTTTTCAAATCTTCCAAAATCCTAGAACCTAGTGCTCTAGAGAAAGGATATTAGTTCTTTTAAACCTTTCTTCAGATTTTCATTATCCGCAAGGAAATTACATACAGTCTGCCACTTTTAGTTTATAAATCCTTTCATCATGAGGTTTGATTTTATTAGATAATTGTTGCATATATCGTATGCTTCTGAAAAGAAGACAACTCAGCGTTTCTTATAACAGCTGAAACTTTTTACGGTATGTGCTATAATAAAAAATTTTGTAATAGAACTGCAAAAACTAAATGAAGTATAAGTACAACAGCGTATTTGTCAAGTTGAGATATGGAAGATATGTGTTTTTGTTATTGTTTCCACTATTCTTGTTACACGAAGCAAAATTCTTAGGCTTTGTCTCATTATTTATTATTACGTCTTAAAGTTCTCCTGCTTTTCTACATTTTGCTTTTAGTTTAGTAAGAAATTACAGAACAAAACTGATGTATTTTACATATTATACTATAAATAAATGTTATCGTGCGTTGACATGTTTTATACGATCCTCAAAAGCGCTTGAAATATGGTTCTGAAGCTGAAATATAGAAGAAATTTTCTCTTTGAAATTATTGTCTGTGGTGCTCATTATGTGTTCTGAGAGAAAGTGTCGACGCTTTGTCCGTGAGTTTAATTTTTAGTTCAATGGGGCTTAGAGCATCACTTGTTCTAGTCGTATGTTTCATTTCCTATATTTGGGATAGATACTGCATATCTTTTCTTCTTTGAAGAATTGAAGAATCAAAATACAGCTCTTTTTTTCAGAACGTCATATTTGCTGTAACGTATAATAATGAATTGTTTGCTTTGCAATGTTTAAAATATTCCATGGTCATGCTTCAAAAGGTTTTCATCTTATTTTTGAATGTAACAAAGAACGACCTCTCTTCTTTGAAACTTCCTAGATCACATTATACATATTCAGAGAAAAATAGCTTCACTCTGTCAATGTGTTCGCTTAGTCATTTATTTTAATTTTCTAAATATATTCCATATAGCTTCTCTGCTTCCAGAAATACCTCAGATTAGTGTCGACGAATATTTTGATAAAGATACGGATGTTCGTTTTATATATGAATAAAATGCCTTCCAATGTTAATTTAAATTACACATCTATTTGGTTGTGGGGTTTTACTTATTCAGTTCCAAAGCTCTAGCTTAAAACCCCACGAACAAGCGAATAATCGCTTAAGTGTGTGAACAAAACACGTAAGACTTAAAGAGGGTTTACAACCCTTTATTTTTTAGTATATTTACAAACAGTTCTTACTTGGATATTTACACAAAGCCTTCACTCGAACTTGAACTTAAAATAATAATACTTTAAACTAAACTAGCTTAACTAAGCTATTTTAAAGGTATAGCCGAAGCTATCAGAAATCTAACTAATTGGCCTCTAAGTATTAATTAAATCGGCGAAGCCAGTAAAGTTTTAGTTTAAACTAACAAAGTTTTATGTTAATTTCTCTTTCCTTTGAGCTCTTATTTCAACTTCCCGTTAGAATGAGCGCGCCTTTCAGCTGTATGCTAATTTGAAGTGGAACCAAGTTTTGTATTTAAAAGGTTAGCAAGGAACTTCTAGATGTGAAAGAGCTTTTAGTCTCAGATCACTACGGCTTTGTCCGACGTTCACCTGACTAGCTAGTATTGAAATTCGAAGCCTTAGCGCTGTTACGCTACTACTTATTGAAGTAATCTAAGTGCGTGAGTATTAGCCAAATCTTGCTACGCACCATTGATAGTTTAGCATAGCGGCCAACCTCGCGTTTATAGCTCTGAGAGCAACGACTTCTTAATTTTCTACTTAACTTTATTTTAAATTATTTGATTGTTCAGTTTAGACCCAAGTGCGGTCAGTATTTTCTGTTATCCCTTCCGAGTTGGGAAGTGACTGTAAATAGTAATTTAATAAAAGGGTAATTTTAAACCCTCCTTGCGTGTAATTATTCTACCACTTAACCACAGTTATTCTACCACAGAACATAGCTGCATTCAGCTCCCTGTTCGAGATCAGGGCTTTGATACGGTCACAAATATGTTCGCCAAAAGTATGCACCGAACACTCAGTCCTGATAAGCCAAGGAAGGGCCTAAGGTATGGCCGAGCGTAGTAACTAAGAGAGAAATTAGCCAAAGGCAAACGCGCGCTAGTCAGGGAATCAGACTCTCTCTCTTTCTCTCTCTCGAAGTCTGTGAAGTATCGACTTAAATAGTACTCTTTCTCATTTGCATTCACTGCGTTTCTGAAATTACATTCTAGCAGGAAATTGTAAGCTGAAATTAGAATAAGATAGGAAAAATGCAAAACTTAAAATAACTGTTAATAAACTTAGGATAAACTTTACATGGTTTAGATTTCTAGATGTTTAGATGTTCTACTGAACTGAAGGCGTATTCCGAGTACTGATCATAACGTCATCAGCATATATCGTGAACGTGAATTTGTGAGTATGCTGTATGTCCGTCGAATAATAAGTGAATAGAGTATGACTTAATAATTAATAAGACCAAAAAGGAATGCGGTGTGAATTGATAATTAATTTATTATGAGGTTTGAAAATAATATCCCGTGGTGAGATTGCTTAGCAATCCATTAAAGTTAATTCTGATTGGTTGGATTAAAACATGTTTAGTGCTAATACTTAAGTTTCTTGTTTTCTTGGAGAATTTTGAACACTTTATCTACTAGATAAAACTGTTTTTATAAAGACAAAGTTAATTTTAGAATTTGCAATCGATAAATAAAAAGATCTTGCGACATTCTAAATGCAAATTCAAGTAACAGCATGAGAAGAAAAACTTTTGCTCTTCTTTCTTTCCGCTAGATTTTGCCAGTTCGAGAGAACTCATTGTCATAAGCTAAGAAAGACCATTTTTTTCAGAAACTGACACAAGTTTATACCAGAGGTTGCAACACAAATATAGTATAGTTGTACGTATTGATTAAACGTAATGCCATTGTGATTTATGGAATGCCTACTGCAAAAAAAAAATATATAAAATAAAATTCTTAGAGTAAATTGCGAATGTTAACTAAATTGTGATATATATGTTGTAATTATATACACTCACGTTTGTGAAAATTGCAACACCAAGAAGGAATCGTCATAATTGAATGCAATTTAATACACAGTTGAGTGGTAGTGGTACAAATAAATGATTAAATGTTCAAAGCAAACAAACAAGAACAAGAGATCAGAATCAGTATTTTGTGTGGCCACCACGCGCCGCAATAAGTGCTGCTACACGACGTGGCATGGAGTCAAACAAAGTTTGAATGTCTGACTGAGGAAGAGCATTCCATATCGTTTGTACGCGTACCCAAAGTTCGTCTGCAGACGCAACAGGACGAGGATCACGAGCAAGACGCCGACCAATGACATCCCACACATGTTCAATTGGCGACATATCCGGGGAACACGCAGGCCAAGGAAGAAGCTGTACCTGCTGCGCTGCAAAGAAGGATTTAACAATCCGAGCAGTATGAGGGCGGGCATTGTCCTGTTGAAATACAGCGCCTGGCAAGCTTTGAAGGAAGGGAACAGCTTCGGGCTGTAGAACTTCACGGATATACCGGTTGCTGTTCAGATTGCCCACAATTCGTAGCAATTGAGATCGTCTATGATATGCTATGGCGCCCCAGACCATAACTCCGGGTGTTCGTCCACTGTGGCGTTCGATAATGCACTCCGGAAGGTGGCGTTCACCGGCATAGCGTCTGACACGAATGCGGCCATCATGGTACCACAAATTAAAGCGGGATTCGTCAGAAAACACGACATGCTGCCAATCAGCACGCCAGTCTCTATGCTGATTGGCCCATTGTAGCCGCAGGCGGCGATGGTCGTGCGTTAGGGGGATCCTGTATAAAGGAGTCCGTGCGCGCAGTCCACACTGCAGCAGACGTCTACGAATTGATGAAGCACACAATGAAACACCTGTAGCTATTGACCACAGTGCTGCCAATTGTCTAGAGGAAGCTGTACGGTCCGTCCGCGCCATGCGGACCAGGTGTCTATCATCGCGAGCTGACGTCACATTTCGGGGTCCACTCCCGGATTTCCGAGTTGTCCGACACTCGTCCGTCCACTGCTTCCAAACGCGCATCACTGTGCTGCTGTTACGCTGCACACGAGAGGCTACTGCACGATACGACAATCCAGCTTCACGAAGGCCGATGATTCTCCCTCGTTCAAACTCTGTAAGTTGTTCAAATCTCGCTCTCTTTCGTCGACGAGGCATAAGTACAGATTGAGTTAACGTTTACCACTAGCAGATAACCACCGATAACCATACACGCCTCGCTACAGCCGTCTATTTATTCGGATCCATCAGCCGTTCAGAGGGCGCTGCTCAGCATACGCATGCGCTACGGATTTGCAATTCTAATCATTTGCATATCATGCGCTACTTTGCATTTCCTGAAAATTTCAGCTCACTCGCGTAAGTCCTTCATGGTGTTGCAATTTTCACAAACGTGAGTGTATATTATATATATATATATATATATAAAAATCACCTTCAGTCTCTGAATTATCATCTAAACTGAAGAAATTTACAGAATAAAATATGACGTTTCTACGACAATCTTCAACATAACCAAAAGATTTGGTTTTCTGTGAAGACGATTGTTTAAAAGAAATGATATTCAAAGCAATGTTTCGGTAAAGTGCAGAATCGCACACTTCTATTTGGCGCGTTTGTTTGGCGCTTTTTACAAGAAGAATTGGATTTTTGTCAATTTCTTTTGACTTTTTAAGTGAAAATAGATGGATGTGTACATGGACAAAGTCAAGGGAGTGCGCAGTGCCGACTTTGTGCAATTCTGGGATTTTTGTCAAGTGATAACAGGTCGATGTGTACATGGATACCGATCTTAAAAACGTGCCAAGCAACGGGTGATTCTGCCCTTTCCCCCAGTGTTTTATGTATATTTTCAGAAAGACTGGTTATTTTCAGAGGTGGTCATCTTAAATTATCACAGAAAACGTTTGACTATAATACGAATGAGCTATATTTTTATTATACCGCTTTTAATGTGGTAAAACTTTTATAGAGTCTGATACAGAATAGGCAAATCAAAATTCCTAAACAAGACAAGAATAAAAGTATTACCAATGCAAGAGGGACCCTCCCCCAAAAAAAAGATAGTTTTAATTATTAATAATTGTTATCCTGGAGTTTATAATTCTATCGAAAAGGGAATCAGAGTTTTTAAACATTACAAGTGAAATTCACTAATGAACGAACAGAAAGTTTTAATTCACTGCAGCGCTTAGCATCACGCAAGTGAATGGTACTATTTTCTAAGACGATAACTGAATGTATTTCCTCTCCGCATGCTTTGAAAAAAGCCTACGAAGTTTTTTTTCATTCTCCAGTATTTCAGATGGTGTTGTTCACAGCTTAAAGTGTCGTGTTATTTAAATCCTAATGCGGTGCTGCTATAGTTACCTGGGTCATTAGCTTCAACTCTCTTGGGCAAAAAAAATGTCATTTTGACCTCCGCGACAATCCTGCTAAAGGTAGCAACCCGTAATTCTGAAATCAGAATCCAGTGCAACCGTCAGCGCCATCTATTGATGAAAGACTGCATTCATGTTTATCAAAACTTAGCCTTAAAACGGGGAGTTAAGATATTTCCTCCCTCCTTCCAGCATGCCTTCGTGGTGTAACGGTAGCACACTCGGCGCGTATTCGAGAGGTCCAGGTTCGATTCCCGGCAAGGGCATTGCACATTTTCACATCTTCTGTTTCAAAATAACCTAATGGCTCTACACAGTGATACTAATTAAATGGACCTCCGGATGTTCGAAATGATACGTTATTTTGGGAAAAAGGATCGCCTTAAAGAATAAGAGACTGTTTCTAAATTCTGGCATTGAACGTCGTCAATAATGTTCACTTATAGATGAGGTCATCGTACGAGATTTTGTTATATTTTTTTATCAAATATAATTCGTATTGCTGCACTTGTTCCCAGTGATCTTAGTTCCGTAAGTTACAAATTTGAAAAAAAATTATTATTCGGATTACGAGGAAAATATCGCTCCATCTCACTCAGTTTCAGTTTCATACTCGGATAATTAATTAATCAAGTATTTTCTAATTTCCTGATTATTTCTTGAATAATTTATCGATTAATTAATTATCCTTCGTCGAGACATTTTCTGTCCAAAGATAAGTTTTTCGTCATATGTTTACATTTTACAGTTTTCCAAAAAATCGATTAATTTAAAATTCTCCAGATGATTTAATTTCAGATGATTGATGAACTGTTCATTTTTAAATTACGAAATGCAATGGAATAGAAATCCTAAAGCAGGTCTTTTACAAACTACTTTTTTTGCGTGTGTATATGTGGAGCTCGCTAAAATATGTGTATACAGAGCAAAATAATTAAATTTTGAATATACTTCTAATCTCGCAAAAATATCACGATGGCCGTGAGCAGAAAGGCTAACAAAATTTGTTATTCCCATAATTTCTAAAATCCGGGACTATTTATAGAATATGGGATATGTCCTGCAGCGGCCACGAAACTGAAATATGAGGATGTCCTGTATTCATACTCAAGAATGTCTGGTATCATAGTCACAGCAGCAAGTAATAGACACAGTATCCCCAAGATACTGTCCGCAAATGATATACTAGTTTGAATATTTATAACGCGTATAACAAACACTTTTCTTAGTCTTTTCGTTTTCCCTTTTTCTTCCTTGTACGAAGTAAAACGGAAGTATTGTAATCGCGAAAAATTTCGGGTGCCATATTTCAACGAAAATATCTATTTTGACCACTATCGAATGCAATTAACGATGTTCTTGAGCGACATCCGTATGTAAGGGCAGAATAAAGGACTCTTGCCCCCAAAAAATAATTATAAAACTGATTTAAAATGGATTCTGAAGAGATTTTTTTCGTGGCGTCTGTACATGCATTCGTATGTATGTATATATCTCGCATAACTCAAAAACGAGTAGCCTCAGAACGTTGAAATTGTGTACATAGGGCTGCTATAACATATAGATATGCACCTCGCATTTTGGTTGCAATCGGCCGCACCAAAAGTATATAGATATATGTATATATATATCTACTCTGTTACTCGGCTCAGTGAGCTCAGTTTCTTTATTGTTATAAGTTTCTAAATTGTGCATCTTTTGCTTTAAAAATGATTGAATTACGTTGTTGTTATCTTTCGGTTAACAGTTTTATGCCCTTAGTTAGCCTTCATGCAACAATTGTCGAATTATCAACAATTTAGAAGTTTTTGAAGTGTAGTTAAGCCTAATTTTTGGTTATGATAGCGGACATATTTGTTTACATTTGAAGCCTAGCAGAATAGTGGATTTGTTGCCAATATAGTGAAACTAAACTTCGCAACAACAAAATAAAGTCTTCTTTTATTATTACTAATTAAATTGTTTTTGATTCATTTTGGAATTATTTAACTTAGCTGTTTTTTGCGTAAAAATTGTAATTTTAATTGTAAAAATTGTTTCGCTACTGGGTGTTTTATGTTTTTCTATATCTTTCAATTTTTAATGAAAATATTTTGAATTTTTATGTATTAATATTGCCTTATCGGGAAGTGAGAACTGAATTAGTAGCGCATGCGCATTAGGTAAGCGGCGCTGAATGGTCTGCGAAAAATTGTTTCTTTTTTATTTGTTTACTTTCTTTTATACATCGTTTTAGATTTATTATAGTATTTGAATGTAACTTGTGGTAATTCTTCAGATGCTATAATTTCTGCTCACCCTGAGTTATCAAATGAATGAGATGTGACGCTGTTAAATGAACCTAGCGCCGAAGTGTGTCTATAGTAAACAAATATAGTGAACCTTAAGAAGTGCATTTATTCTATTGTGATTTATGCGCTATCCACGAAGCAGATTTACTTCAAAATTCTTTAACTGTTAATTAAATATGTCTAAATGAAATGGAGGAAAATTGTGTATAATTTAATATTCTATGGAAGGAAGTCATGTGGTGTACACATCAGATTTTTTTATATGTATATTTATGATGTTACTAATTTCTGCGACGCAGGCAATCAAATTCATTAAACGCGCACTTTTCCAAGGTCACGTCAAAGAAAGCAAGAAATATACTCTCTGAAATGATATACTTCGCTGAATTAGATTGACAAGTGTTTCCTCTTTTGTCTACAAAATATGTTCGTGGTATATGTCATGACCATCATAAAAGTAGTGCAAATTGAAATCACTGGAAGCTGAAATTTATTTATCGATAGAGTTTAGAATACCAGGAAGTACCGTTTGGATTTCTCGGTCGCCTTTTTCTTACGACCCTTTTTAATCAGATAAAATCCTTGACCCTTTCATCCGTTTCTGATGAGCATTTCATCTGACGCAATTCTTGACATAGATTTTAAACGATCAGATGTTTTAATTTGTTAAAAATGTAATTTATTAAAAATTGTAACATATTTTTTTATCTTTATTAACGATTAAAAACACGGACGTTTAGTTTAATGTATTCTTTGAAACATCCAATAAGAATTCAGCTAAAAAAGGAAATTCAAATAGTATAAAATCGAAATGTGTACTTTATTTATTTTAATTTTAATTAACGCAGTTTTCATTGCTTATGTTTTCGCATTAAACGGTAAAATATAAAGAAATTTCTGTTATGTATGAAACATTACACGTAACAAAAACTACTAAATTATAAAAGTAATTAGCGAATAACTGTAACGTAGAGGTAATCCGATTAAATACCAGATAATGCCTCTATCCACTATGTTTCTTCAGTACAGCCACCCAACTGCACTCATCTTCATTGAACAGTCAATCACTTGCCTTGGTACAATAGTGCTTGCCTTACTACAATGCCACTTGGTACATTGATCAAGTTGAACACCCATTAACACCTGAAGTTTTGCAACGCGAAGAATTCCTGAGAACTCTCACTTTACATGGGAAACATATTGTTGCGAAAAATTCGGCGGTTGCGCCTGTATGTAAGCTTTCCGGCATAGCACTAGGGTTGCCATAAAATAATGTATGGTAGGGTTGCCAGATTGGCGACTTTATCGCCCATTTGGCGACCAAATCGGCGATATCCCATGGTCCAATCGGGAAGCTTCTAGAATAACTTCCTGTCGAGATATTTCTCGAAACGTGTGGAACTTAAAGAAAAGCTATATAAACCCTTGCGTTTCTGAGAGCAGACAGATAGATTGTGAAGTATTGTGAAGTTAGTTGCGAAGAGAGTGTGATTAAGAGTGTGATTAATTGTGAGAGTTGAGAATAGCTGCTTACTGTGAATGCTAAGCTACGCGAGAGTTTTGTGAACGGAAAGCGATCGAGATAGTGCTTTGCCGTGAAGCTATCTTTACAGTATAGCTTGACAGTGTATTGGTGATTGTTCCACGGTGTTTATTAGAAGTTTAGTGTTGCCGTGAAGCTACCTGTACAGTTACAGCCTGAAGCTGTGTTGCTGATTGTTTCGGCGTATTTATTGTAGATTTTCGACGCTTTTAAAGGTAATTTTGGAACTGTGCTGTAAATAGTGATTCCTGTAAATAAATTGTGCTTTTTATTGTTCTGCATCGTGTTTTCATCGGATACTCTCAAATCTACGAACCCGTATAAACGCAACAATATCGTTCTCCAGTAGATGCCTGGACATTGTGGCCTTTGGGGCAATGAACAAGCATGCTTACTACAACATCCTAATACAGCCGTTTTTTATTGGAGGATTAAACTGTTTTTAAAAAGTTTATTTACGTCTAATACCTTACGAGATCTCCAGACTCGTACAGCGTTAAAAAGTTGAAGAATGATTAGTCCTTCTCTTATTCCCGATAGTCTAAAACGCAACGCAGTTGCGGCTTTCCGTTTGTCTTCAGGACATGATTGCCTTGCCGCCCACCTGCGCCGCATAGGCATTTCAAGCGATCCTATTTGCCCACTTTGTAAATCTGGAGAAGAAATGGACAGGGATCACTAGCTTCAATGTGGGGCTGTTCGTTGTCTTGTAGAAGAGTTGAGATACTGGAAGGCAAGAGCACGCCTTATGACTTCAATCTTTTTGCTTTGTAATCCTTTGTTTGTAAAATTTTAGTTCTTTGTAACTTTTTGCCTAGCTATTGGAAATAAAAAAAATTGATCAAGTTAATTCTTTGTTACTTGTACTCTAATGCATAAAAGTTAGTCCTTAGTCTTAAAAGCAGTCGTAATTATAGTCCTAAATACTGTCCTAATATTTTTGAATAAATAATACGATCTTAATGCAATTTATAACAAACAAAATAAATTGCACTAATAAATACAACTCCAAAACCGTATTTCATTAAAAACTATTGCAGCATGTCAACGATGCCATTAGTAATAGCAGTTTAACGTTCTTTTATGTTACCTGAGACAAGTCAGAGCCCTTCACTTGCTAGTTTGTTTACAATGTTGTAGATTTTGTTGGTTACGGCTGGAGTTTTAATGATGATAAAACTTACATCTAAAAATCGCTTTCGCTTTAGAATTCTAATTCAACATTCCAGCAAATAAAATAATCAAAGCTTCTTACCTGTCAGACGAGATCAATACAATATTCTATCCAATTTTATTGACTACAGAAACAATACACGACGAAAAGAAAACACTTATAATTAGAGTTACATATAGAGTTCGCACTTAAGATTTCACAGTTCATCATTCTTCGATATCTCAATCGCAATTAAATTTTACTCAAAAGGAAGTCAGACGCACAGCGCCATCTGGCTCCTGTAATTATAGTTTCTACACACTGCCCCCCGAATGACCAGGGGTTCATTCAAAATTCACACTAATACAAAATGTTCAATTCAAATTATTAAAACATATAAAAGAAACTACACGTATTAACTAAATAAACAAAAGCATTCACATTTAAACAATTTACAGAGTTACCTGTAACGAGGAATAACATGAACAGTAAATTGACAAATTTTAACATGTTAGCACTTTCATCAAAGAGCTGGAATAATCCTGTAAATATAGTACAAATTAATAAACATAAAAAACAAACTTATTCATTGATTTCGAGATTATATAAAAGTTGCACAGGTCGTTTAATGATTGATGTACCTGTTTTAATTTCACAAGACCTTATTTTTCCATCTCTGCCAGGAAATACTGCTACCACTCTTCCTAATTTCCAAAAATGTCTAGGTAACTTATCATCATTAATTAATACAATATCATTAACTTTAAATTCAGTAATTTTACGTGTCGGCTCGACACAATGAAGAGATCTTAAAATCAAAAGATATTCTTTTTTCCATTTATTCCAAAACATACTTACCAATTTTTCTCGATAATTAAATCTTTTAATTAACATTTTCCTATTGACTAAATTAGAATCAAAATTAAGCCTGGCAGGAGGTAAACTATTCACTCTGCGCCCTAAGATCATATGAGCTGGAGTTAGAGGCACAGGTTCCTGGAATTCAGAATAAATATAAGTTAAAGGACGAGAATTAAGCACACCTTCAATTTCAATAATTAGAGTCTCTAACTCGTCTCGATATAAAGTAGTTTTTCCTAAAGTTTTTCGTAAAGCTAGTTTCACAGATCGGATCAGTCTTTCATAGAAGCCACCCCACCACGCAGCTTTCTCAGCTATGTAGCACCATTGGATTTTGTGGGAGGCGTAAAAGTTTTTTACTGTTGGATGACTAATGACAGTCCACAAGTTTTTGAGTTCAAGTTCCGATCGTTTAAAAGTTTTTGCGTTATCAGTCAAAATTTGAGAACACAGACCTCGACGAGCAATAAATCGTCTAAACGCAAGAAGAAATGTTTCTGTGGTCATATTGCTAACAATCTCTAAATGAAGAGCTCGCGTTACTCCACAAGTAAATAAGACGAACGACATAGTTTTTCACATCACTGCCTTTTGTATAAAGTGGTCCACCAAAGTCGATACCTACTACAGTAAAAGGAGGTAACTCTTCTGTTCGATTTACTGGTAAAGGAGCAGTAACTTGCACTCCAGGAGAAGAATTGAATCGTTTGCACAAAATACATTTCCTTAGTATATTTTTAACAGTTTGTCTTCCTTTAATTATCCAGTATTTTTCGCGTATTTCTATCAAAGTTTCAGAAATTCCACCATGAAATACTTTGCTGTGTGCATCCCACACAATCAAATTTACGAAGGGATGTTTTGCAGGCATAATAATTGGATGTTTTAGAAAGAAGGTAAGTTTTGACTTCTGGAGTCTTCCACCAACATGCATTATCCCATCCTCATTAACAAAGGGATTTAGTTTCAAAATAGACGAAGTCTTTGAAATTGTTTTGCCCTGTGTTAAACAGGAAAGCTCTTCAGAAAAAACTTCTCTTTGAACTGTTTTTATCCAAATAATTTCTGCATCATTAAGTTCTTCAGCGCTTAGCTCTTTGCATCGCTTGGTTTTATTTCTTATGTTGTATATGAATCGGAGTACCCAACTGGTAACCCGGTATAATTTCCTCAAACTACTGTATTTATTCAATTCTAGTAAAGATGTCGCATTCGACTGAACTTCGCATACAAACGATGATGTTTCATCCAATTTAGTTCTTTTTTCGCAATATACCTCAGGAGATATCTCTGGACACCTTTCATAATTAAAGCTCTTTGGCCACTCCTTTTTCTTCCATCGAAGCCATTCCGGACCTTGCAGCCAAATAGGATTGGACATAAACTTTTCTACAGTCGCTCCTCGAGATACGTAATCTGCAGGATTATTTTTCCCTTTACAGTGATGCCAATCAGCAGGATCAGTTCTAGACTGGATTTCGGTTACTCGATTCGATACAAAAGGTTTCCATTTTGAAGCTTTCCCTTTAATCCAGTGAAGAGCGATTAAGGAATCACTCCACAAATATACGTTAGAAACAGGAAATTTAAAATTTGTTTTCAAATATTGGAAAAGTCTAGAAGCAATAACAGCTCCCATTAGTTCAAGCCTCGGTAGTGTTAACCGTTTCAGTGGCGCAATTCTAGATTTCGCAGTGATGAAACTTGTATAAATACAATCGTTACTTAACACATAACGAAAGTAAGCAACTGCTCCGAAAGCTTTAGGACTAGCGTCTGAAAATATATGCAGTTCTAATTCTTTCACTGAATTCAATGGACAGGAGAAATACTTTCTTTCAATTGTCAAATCTTTCAAGAGATGAATCTGAGAGCACCAGTTTTCCCATTTTTCCTTCAGTGCAGTCGTTAATTCATCGTCCCATCCTAATCCAAGTTCCCATATTTCTTGCATTAATAATTTTATGAGAACAATAAATGGTGAAGCAATCCCCACAGGATCAAATAACTTCGACGCCGATTGAAGCACACTACGTTTTGAACTCTTCAAATCATCAATCATGTCAAGAAGGGGTTTCACATCTAATTTAAACGTATCTTCTTCCGTGTTCCATATTATGCCTAAAACCTTCAAAGGACGCTCGTTAGCTTCCCTTACATCAGACATACCTCTTTCGTGCCATAATTTTCTCAACTCATCCGAGTTAGTTTTAAACTTTCTTAAATTCATATTCGCATCTTTCAAAATTTTTACAGCACTCTGCGAAAGTTCTAAAGCTTTCTCTACGGTATTTGCTCCGTAAAAAAGATCATCCACATAAAGTGCCGAGTTAAGCATTTGAAAAGTTTCGCTTTGGTCATGTTTATATTTTCGTATGTGGTATTTAACAGTGGCAGCGAGGATAAACGGGCTTGATGTCACTCCAAAGGGCACGCGAGTCATTCGTAAAATTTTGTAAGTTTTCGAATCATTTTCATCTGGAAACCAAAAAAATCGTAAGTAATCTCTATCCTCTTCCGCTATTCCTATGGTCAAAAATGCTCCCTGAATATCACTGCTAAATGCGTATTCATATTCGCGAAATTGTAAGATGACATCTAAAATTTTGGGATTCAACGGTGGCCCAGGATTCAGACATTCATTAAGAGACTTGCACCCATTACTCTTTGACGATGCATCAAAAACCAGTCTAACTTTTGTAGTGTCCCTATCAGATCTTACAACAGCTGAATGAGGCATATAATAATTCCCTTCTAAGTCGGAAGGACATTCCTCGACGATATTCAGCTTTAATTGCTCCTTAACTATGTTCTTATATTCACTACAAACCCAATTATTCTTTTTCAATTTTACCCTCATGTTGTTAAATCTTCGATTTGCTACCGCGAAGTTGTTGGACAAGTTTTCTGGTTTCCCTTCCCAGAATAATTTAGTTGTATACATTCCATTTTCATACTTCAAATTATTTTCGAACTGAGAAATAAATTCCTCATTAAATTTGAAATTACAACTGTCTATATCATCTATCCCCATTGAGTCTAACTTCCAAAATTTTGTTAGGTTTTCATTCAATGTGGCGCAGCATTCAATTTTCATAATAGAAATGTTCTGATTCGAATTTAAATCTGATGGAGAGATTCGACCCTGAACAACCCTTCCGAACAGAGTGTCAATCAAATACAAAGATTTGTTTAATCGTTCCTTTTCTCCTGAATGTATATCCCAAAAGTATTGTGCTCCAATAAGCAGAGACAATTCATTGCCTAACGATTTACTTATGTTTGACAACGAAATGTTCTTTTTCATAAGTAACTGCTTTAGTTTATTGTGTGATACTTTAAACTGCGACCCAGAAATACAGTCAGTCAAAAGCGCTTCAATGGTTATTTTCTTTTCCGGATCATTTGAATTACAAAGAGTAAACTGTACTACATCATATGTTTTCTGTATTGGCACTCTAGAACCGAAAGTATAAACCGCTAGACTTTCTTGCCTAATAATCGGTAATTTCATTTCTACCGCTAATTCTTTTTTCAAAAAACATCTCTGTGACGCATTATCCAATAAAATATTTATCTCTTTATTTTTAGAACTACCCATTAATACTGCTGAGCAAGTTTCAAGTAGTATTTCGCAATCGCATTCATTTATACATGCAACCGATGAGAGAACCTTTTCCACGTCGCCGCTGTGACCAGACTCCAGTGGGGGGGAGGAAGCGATGACGGGTTCATCGCAGATCAGTTCGTTATGCATCCTGCGTTTACAAATTCCACAAACATTTTTTAATTTGCATTGCTTATATATATGTCCTTTAGAAAGACAGGAATAACACATACCATTTTTTCTGAGTGATAATTTTCGCTGTTCGATTGATAAGGGACAAGAAACGGAATCATGATCAATTTTAGGTTTTGTACAAAATATACATTTTTTCACATCAACAACAAATGCAGACGATGTAGGAAAGTTCGAATTTAATTTATTTTTCCCGCTGTAATCAACTTTATTTTTATTAAACCTTCCATATTTTTGATTAGGTTTTTGTATAGAATTAAATTTAGTTTCCAATCGCGCATCTGAAGTGCTTAAATTAAAATCTCTACTTAATTGCTCGTTACGTTCGCGACACTGAATTTCTATCTTTAAAAATTCCAATAAATCAGATATTTCGTTTTCATTTTTTGAATGTGTTCTGCGAGAAAATTCTAACGATAAATCTTTGGGTATCGATTTTAACAACACTGGATACAATAGACAACTATAACTGTTAGGATTTATTCCGTTATTTTCTAATCCTCGAATATGTGTTTCGCATTCTGAATAAAGTCTACGCATCGATACAATATCGTATTATTTTTGTACTGGTCTTATGTTTAAAAGTCTTGACATATGTGCATCTATAATAATATCTTTTCGGCCAAATCGTTCTTTTAGTATGTTCAAGGCAATTTCACAGTTTTCAGAGCTCAAGGCTAAACCGCGTATAGCCACCTCAGCTTCGTCTGTTAAGTACGATTTTAAATAACTAAACTTCTCTACATTACTAAGACTCGTGTTTTTGTGGATAGCTACTTCAAATTGAGAATAAAATTCATTAAACCTTAATATATTGCCTTCGTATTTAGGTATTTGCAAGCGTGGAAGTTTTACTGTATTTTGTTGCTCACTTTTGGTTTCTACAACATTCGTTCTTTCAATTTTTTGAATTTCGCTTTCTTTCGTTTTCAGGATTCAATTCGCACGAATTTTCCACGTAATAATATTATCTTTGTATTCTTGTTGTTTTTCAATTTCTTTTTCTATTTCGTCAGTTTCGCACAGTTTTAGAATTTCATCATCAAGATGTATCAAATTTGTTTCCTTATCTAAAAGTTTCGCTAAAAGTTCGTCAATTAAATCTACTGACATTTCATCTTTATTTCGCATTCTAATAATTTCATAGCCTCAGTTGCCGCTCGTCTGACAGGGCCTCTAATCTTTTTCAAAGTTTCAATATTCATTTTAACAATTTAAATTATTAAATTCGCTAAATAGTTTTATTCACTTCGAATAGTTCGCTTATCTAAAGGTCCCTGGTTCGTTCCCGGGTTTCAGCACCAAAAAAGATGATAAAACATCTAAAAATCGCTTTCGCTTTAGAATTCTAATTCAACATTCCAGCAAATAAAATAATCAAAGCTTCTTACCTGTCAGACGAGATCAATACAATATTCTATCCAATTTTATTGACTACAGAAACAATACACGACGAAAAGAAAACACTTATAATTAGAGTTACATATAGAGTTCGCACTTAAGATTTCACAGTTCATCATTCTTCGATATCTCAATCGCAATTAAATTTTACTCAAAAGGAAGTCAGACGCACAGCGCCATCTGGCTCCTGTAATTATAGTTTCTACAAATGATAAGTCTTTCAAATACACAGTCAGTATTTTGAAGATGTTTTAGACGAAATTCCTTGGTCATTGGACAACGGAAGACGTGGTGCTGTGGCTCTCCCCGCTCCCCATACATACAAATGCTAGTAAAAGAAATATTTCTGTCGAAAAACATATGTGGGGAAGGGGCAATGACCGTTATTTACTGAGTGAGAAACTGGTTAGAGTTTGACGGTTTCTCTGGGACTTTTAGACGGAAATCGTGTGTTCTCCTCCTTTCTGGCCCTTTCTGGCGCGAAGTCCATTCTTGTTCCGATCTCTTCAGTGCTATTTTCTTCAATTTGTACTTAAGGGGAGAACGTAGTCAAGGAATGTTGGCAACTGAACCTGTTGCTTGAGATGCTCGCTTTGAAAGTTCATCCGTCTTCTCATTTCCTTTGTGAGTGGGGGCTTTCTTACTGAGGAAAGTATGCAGTTGATTTTGTTTTGAGTTGAGATTTTATCAGTGTTCTGTACTGGAAGGAGTTCACTGGATTTTTGATAGCTAGGATTGCAACTTGGCTATTATTGAGAACACTTATGTTCTTCAAGTAAAATTAATTGCGTTGGAGACTTCTGTTTGTATCGTCGTTAATTTTGCTTGGAGAACGCTGTTGTTGCTAGACAGGTTCCCTGCCATGTAATGTAATTCATTGTAGATACTTCGATCAGAGCCGCTGCCCCCCGCCTTTTAATTAATTTTTTGACCATTAGTGCATGCTACTGGGTATTGTTTGGACATTCTACATGGCTGGATGTTAGATTGTATTTTGTTTGCAGGGGTAGCCGGGTGTTTTTTGGGGAGAAGGGGTTCCTGTTCGAATTGATCTGGAAAAAAAACTGCCCTCTCAGTTTTTTCACTTTTTAGTAGTAGAATTTTAGCACTTCCTGATATTTTGGGGGAATTACTGGCGCAAGAACATGTAGGACTACTTCTGATGTCGTTCTGTAAGGCGGCAGCGGTTAGCAGAAAGAAGCTGGAACGAACCTATTGCTTCATTCCAGTTCACAAAACTAAATAACACTAGCACCGCATAAACACTTCCTTTAAAGTGTCTGCTTTCTTTTTGTTCTACATCAGCCAGCTCGTTGCTTGTGCCTCAGTAACCCCTCGATACCTACAGAGTAAAGAATTAAATAAATATCCTTCTATAGGGTTTTAATTTAGAACTCCGTATACTTTCTGTTTATTTTAGTGTTATCTTTGCTTACGTCAGAAACTAATGAGTTGAAGGATAAGCGTCCACTTCTGATTTCAATAACAATTATTTTTCATGAATTCACAAAATATTAGATCGCAGGCAGTCATTTTGACACTTCTGGTTTACCGGGTTACAATAAATTACAAGAGATTTACTGGAAAAAAATAACTGCATTTATTTAACATCTACACATAAGCCATAATTTCCATGCAGCCAACCTCTCTCCTCGGCGTCGACTATCAGATGAATTTAACAACATTCAGATACTGTAACCACTTAGCACATATGCCCTGAATATTGTTTGATATTATTAATGGCTGTGTTTCTCTTAAGCAGCGTTTTCTATGTTATTGGTAGGTCCTACCAATAGTGTAACTATTGTTGAATGGTGAGATTTCGACCCGGGTTCGATCCCAGGCCAACAGACTAGCAGTATAGTTGGTTTCCGTTGTTTTCCACATATATAACGTGAATACGAATCAGTTTTCGTTAAAACGTTCTCTACGAAGGCATTTTTTCCCTTAAGTAGATAGCCCTTGCGGGTTTTGACATATTCAAGTAACGTAATCTATGTTACCAGTGCCAAGCAATACGGCGGCAAAAATCGTTTATTTCGAAGAAAACGTGTTCAGCGCACTTAAATTTCAGAAAACCCGGGATACTGTTTTTGCGGAAGCATTTTAATCTCCTTTTTAATACAGGGTAAAATATCGAAACATAACCCAGAAAAGCATGTAATAAAGACACTCGTTGCATATTCGTGATTTCAGAGTGGTGCGAACTGCATTTTTGGGAGTATCAACAGTTTTTGAATAAATATTGCGTGATAAAGCGTGAAAGCAACGACACAAAGTTAGCAAATTGTAGCTTCGCTACAAATCAGCCGGAAGATCTGTCATATTTCTTTCACAGTAGAAAACAATAAACAAATAAAGCCTTAACGAAAGTGTCAGAAAATTAATTTTATCTAGTATCTAGCCTATTTAAGATAGTCGGGAGCCATTGGCCTCCGAAGTAAACACATCTTTCGATGACGGCTACTAAAAACATTTGAAAACCGCTCAAGATATAGACGAGGTAGTGGTATATTTTAACTTGTTAATTTTCATTCTTTAAGGCAATATTACACAGCAACCACATGAAAAGGATTTTTGAATTATATTGCGAAAAAAAAATTCTATGCAAAACAAAACAAAAAAAGGTATTTTTCACAAAATTACTTCATGTCTGTTTTAAATTACGGCTCGTAATATCGTGCATATAGCAGTTATGATTTCAATCAATTAAATGCTTGCGAGGAATTATCTATTTATTTTTGACTAATAGTTAATTTTGAGTTAATAAACTTTTCTGTCGCTTTGTCCGTCTTCTTCAGCCACGCTTTTTCATGCCAGAATGCAAATAAGATAGCGAGCGTTGAGGGAGAAAGAAGTGATATTTAAGCGAAGATTTCCTAAGTTGGTTTTAGAGTGTTCTGCCTACTCGAGGGCACGTTGTTACCGTGACTAAATAGCAATTTGATTCTGGGCGCCAAGTGTTCCTAGCCATTAGGCTTGTATCGCCGGTTTTCTACGAACCAGAGTCTTCCTGCGCACTACTTTATCCTCTGAGCAGTTAGGCTAATCTAACTACATTTGATTTTAGTTCGTGATTATTTATTTAAGTTGTTGGCTTATGTAAGCCCAAGTGGGGCCGTCTGTGAAGATCTCTGTATCTAAATAAAAGAGTCTTACACCCTCTGCTGCTTTTTGGTTTCTATCATATGACTTGAAAGTACTACTACAGTACTTTCAAGAAAGTACTTCTACAGTCAGTCTTCCTAGAGTTAATGATTTTATACTCCCAAAGAGAGCGAAACTTGCAATCCAAAAAGCAATATATTCCTACTTTCGTACTGTAGTTGTTATTGAATTCATTAATAAACCACTGATATATTTTAACACATCTTATACGTCTATGAACTGGTGTATTATACATATTTGTACGCTTTTAAGAAAACTGTTAAAGTGTCTCATACACATAAACGATTATAGTAGTAGAGACATTAGGTTATATCGATATCAGAACGTGAAAAGTGTGCCAAAACGTGAAATATGAAAATTCGGACGGTGATTCGAACTCCGGACCTCCCGAATAAGCGTCGAGCACGCTTCCAGTTACACCACGAAGGCATGCGGAAAAGCAGAAGAAAATACCATGTATAGCTTTAACAAAACTATTACAGTGTTCATAATGCTACACCTTCGGAAATATTATTTCGTTCTTTAACGTCAAAGAAGTGTTAAAATTCATTCATTAGATATAAAATATTAATAATTTAAATACTGATGAACCACACGCATTCAGTTAATATCTGTCGAGAAAATCCACATACGATTCATTTGTAACGCTGTTAGAGAGTTTACGATGCGCCTTTCATGAGAGAAGTGTCACCGAAGCCTTCTGGCCCCTTTAAAATAAATGATTTATTTCTACAATTATGTAGCGACGTCTTCACTCAATTATGTCTTCACTCAATACTGGCATAATATGAGCTCAATGAAAAATTATTGTAACGTAACCTTTAAAGTAACATTTTATTCCAATATATGCCCCTTTTTCGTGTATGATTTTATTTATTTTTCTTAGAAATTCACGAGTGATCTACATTCAGTTTTTATCTTTCACTGTCATCCCGTTTGGTTCAATGATTAAACGTTCAGTTTAGTTAGAGTTTAGATTTGGATTATCTGTCACATACGCTGCTGAGGGACATTAGTGTTCTTATTCTTATAAGAACACAGTTTAGTCCTAAAATAGTTCATTGCTTTTCTTACGGTCAATATGTTTAACTACAGTATAAAAGAATTTGAATGTTAATAACTCTTTGTTTCATGGCAGTATCAATGACAAGAAGAGACAGCATTTTGAGAAAAACTTCAGAGAAAAAAAATTTTACCTCCTGAAATGGGGAAATGACAGTTATCTCTCGAAATGCGCAAACCATTTACAAATGATCAATGTCAAAACAAAGCTAAAGAGTTTAACGTTAGTACGATGCAGCTATCTTTGACAGTTTATGTTATCAGAGGACATACTCACAGTTTAAATTAACTTCGTCCGGCAGCTTAAGTACATACTCTGAAGTTTCAACTGAGTGAATAAAGAATATGTTTAGTCAAGTGACTCATGAGAAATTTTACAAATAACATCAAACCACTACACAACAAAAATTTCAATCTTAAACCAATAGTCTAGTCTAGTCTGAAAACCTATCGCCGGAATACCACATAAGATGCGGTGTATCCGGCTCACTGAAGTTTGCAACAAAGTGCTCCTAATGTATTTTTCCTGACAAGTAAGCAAGATAACTGAAGCAAGAGAGAAGAAAGATGAGAGTAGAGAAAAGAACGGGGGTGCCATACACCGCAATGCAAGGAACCAAGACCAACGATGGAGAGGATATCCCTACAAGTCGTAATTCATGGGCAAGTGCTATGAGTACATAGCAAAATACAATAAATCAAAATATAAGGAATACATAAGCAATAGTAATGAATAACAAATAAGAGTACATGAAACACAGCAAATGCAATCAATTTTAGAACATGCTTATACAGTAATAGATGAAGTTAATATTTACATACATACTCTGCAGCAATAACTGCAAAGTTCAATTACTATGTCGGGAAGTTTAGGTCCCTAGTCAAATGTGCCGCAAGAGGTCATAAGTTGTAGTCTTCTTCAAGGGCTACGTAGTCAAAAACTGAGAATTTATTTAGGTGTTCACATCTTAGTGCCTTTTTAAAGAAATTTCTATTTAGTCTGTGTAAATATTCATTCAGGTATTCAATCCTGAGATCCTTATGCAAAGTTTCATTCTTGACATAGAAATGAGCGTTCGTAATAAGTCGCAAGGCCTTGTTTTGCAGTATTTGTAATTTTTCTATATCCTTCCTAGTATAGGTGGCCCAAGCTGGAGAGGCATAAGTCAGGATTGGTCTAATGATTGCGATATAAATGTGCCTTTTCTTGGCAAGTTCTAAATTTGATTTAGAGCCGATTAGTGGTACCAGACTAGTTAAGGCAGCGATTGCTTTCCCTTTCACACTGTTAACATATGATAACTCCTAAGTAGGTAACAAACCAATACTTGCTACGGATTTCGCATTTATTTAACTATTTATTTAGAATTGTAATTAAAATTGCTTTATTTTTCCGTGCAACGCAGACGATTTTTGAAGAGAAAGCTACGTCGGAAAAGTAAAAATAAAACGGCGCGTGCATTTAATATTTAATAAATAAATATCTCGTAGTTGCTGTTGCCATCCACAAAAATCGAGAAAATAGGTTTTAAGAGAATGTTATAGTGAATAATTAAAAAGCTTCTAGAAGCCGGATTAGAACACCTCAGCTCAGTTGTAGCTGTTTTAAGCGAACTGTTGTTTACCTAATGCAGTTATTGATTGTAGCGAATTCGCTGTAAGATTGGATTAACTTTCTCTGTTTAAGAATAAATTTTATTAACTTTTCAACGATTTGTGCATTCAATCCTAACATCAAACCGTTACACAACAAAAATTTCAGTCTAAAAAACACCTCTGTTTAACAAGCCAATACTGTGTAATTGTAGATCTCTCTAATTCGTGCTTTTTACTAACACAGTAAACTTACTAATAATGATTCAACCAAACAGTTTAATTAATTACAGTTTTACATTACTACAGTAGTGTGTGTTTTTATTTTTTACATTATTTTAAGATCGCATATTTAGTTAGAGCATCGTCAATATCCTCAGAAATGAAACGTGAAATTGCCGAGATTAAAAAACGCATCCATAACATCAGATGGAAGATAATCGAAAGCATTTCTGTTTCATCACGCGACAGTAAAATACATCATTAGTACATCCTGACTATAAATTTGATTCATTAGAGAAAGAACATCCTTTAAAATGATGTTGTGGTTTTCCTGTTTTTCGTCCGTTCGTTGATCCTTAATACGTACTCACTTTTAATAATATCTACATTTCAAAAAAAAAAAAAAAAAAAATGTACACCACATAACTTCCTTGTGTGGAATATTAAATTATACGCATTTTGCATTTCATTTAAACTCATTGGATTCAATTAAATCTACTTCGTCGATAGCGCATAAACCACAATAGAATAAATGCACTCTTTAAAATTTACTGTATTTGTTTACCATAGCGACACTCTGGCGCTGGCTTCACTAAACAGCGTTACATCTCATTCATTTTTATAACTCAGAACGCACAAAAATTATGTACATCATCTGGAGAATTACCTAATCGTTGCCACATGTTCTATTCAAATACTATAATAAATCTAAAACGATGCGTAAAAGAAATTAAACAAACAAAAAAAGAAAGAAAGAGTTTTTCACAGAAGATACAGTATTTCTCATTCAATTCATTCAGTTCTCATTTCACGACAAGCCAAAAATACATAAAAACTCAAGATATCTATATTAAAAATTACGAAGTAAAACTTCAACACTTATTTCCTCGAATGGATTAAGCATGATTTAATTCGCAATCATAAAAGAAGGCGTTATCTTTGTTGTCGCGAAGCTTGTTTTCTCTAGATTGGCAACAAATGCAATATTCTGCTAAGTTTCAAATGTAAACAAATATGTCCGCCATGAGAAAGATAATTAGCTTAGACCGAAAGACAAGAACAACATAATTTAATCATTTTTAAAGCAAAAAATGCACAATTTACCAACATATAAGAATAAAAAAACTGAGCTGACTGAGCCGAGTAACAGAGTGGTGTGTATGTATATATATATATATATATATATATATATACATACATTTATATACTTTTGGTGCTGCCGATTGCAATCAAAATAGGAGGTGCACATCTACATGTTATAGCAGCCCTATACACAAAATTTCAACGTTCTGACGCTACTCGTTTTTGAGTTATGCGAAATAAATACATACGTACGTACGCACAGACGCCACGAAAAAAAAAACTGTTAAGAATCCATTTTAAATCAGTTGTATAATTTTCGGGGGGGAAATGAGTCCTTTATTCTGTCCTTACGTACGAATGTCACGCAAAAACATCGTTATATCGCCTTCTATAGCGGTCAAAATAGATATTTTCGTTGAAATACGATACCCGAAATTTTTCGCGACTACAGTACTTCCTTCGTACAAGGAAGTAAAAAATTAAAAATCAGCAATTTTATAAAAATTACAGTGAAATTTGCAAAAAAAAATTAGAATTTTTCTTTCCATCGTTAAAACTCGGTGTCGACAGACGCATGCCGCCTTTTTCGTTATTCATTCATGTGATATGTATACTTACTTTCTTAATTTCTCTTTATAATTTGTAAGGAAGGAGCCTTTGCTAATTGTAACTTCTGGCCAGTCCTCAACGAAACTTTACACGAGATATCGTATGTCTAAAGATGAAAACAGACAAGTAAGAAGGGTGTAAAAGGCCCTTTTATTTAAAACAGCAATTACATCTGGTGCTTAACAAACAGCCAGCATTTATTCCGAGAAACGAAAATCCACTGTAAACCTAAATAGCTACTATCCAATGGCTACGCGGAGTAAATTATTCGCGAAGTTGGCTCTTAAGCTTACACCGACGTGAAAGCACTATCGGCAAGAATAAAGCGACGCCGAATACAGGATCTCTTACCTTAGAACAGCAAGCTACTAACGTGGCCTTCAGCAGGCAAAACACGCTCTGCCTAAGCAATTACAAACCCTCACTTAAATACGTTAACTAATTTGCAATCTGGTGGAAAAACGGAAAAGCAGAAATGATAGCACAAATTCAACAAAATAACTGGTTAAATTAATTGAAATAAATCTTACAAATTTGCTAAAGAAACTTTAAATTAACATCCATCAGAGAACTTTCTTCGAAATCAACATAGCTTTTCAGCTAACGTTATATTAAATGTGTCTTTTCTTTTTATTTGTTATATCAACGTTCTTGTTTTAAATTAAGTGTTGTCAAGAGAGTGGTTTAAGTGAGCTGTCTCGTTTCGTTCTTTGATTATTAAAACAACAAACCTTGTACAGCTATTAGGTTTATTTAGGAACAGGAAACATGAAAAAACAGTGATGTTATCGCAGAGATTCGAACTCCGGGGCTTCCGCTGCTAGCCGGACTAGCTTCCAATTACACCACAACGGCACGCCTGAAGGCGGGGCGAAAATATGAATATTTCATACCTTTAAAGCAGTCGAAATGAGCTTATATTTATGAGTTTAAAATATGTTTCCAAGTTGAGAACATTAAGTTGATGCATGTACAGAAAATTATTTCGTAAATGAAATCCTAAAAGGGAGAAGATCCAATTAAAGTTTCAAATGGATTGTAAAATATTTCATTTTAAAAGAGAAAAAAGAATCTGAAGGGTTTCAGATTTTAAAGTACGTCCAAAAGGGCGTTTTTTAACGTTTTGTGTGTTTCCTTTATTTACTAAAGATCATGTTCTTCTCACTTAAACAATAAAATTCAGTTCAACAGCAATATCACAGAATAATTTTAAATCAGCATATCTTTAGAATTTCCGGTACACAGTTCCGCGCGCTTTAGATAAAAAGGTTTTTTTCGCCCTCGTAGAGTGTTGCCATGGCTCGCTTTTGAATCGTTTGAGTTTGTTCATCAAAAATTCGTTAACGTTTTACCAAATATGAAGTAGATAATAAAACAAATTCCAAAATTCTGGCTTCCAAATGCGCATATTCGGGTGGAAACGTACGTTATTCAAAATTGGATGGCTCTAGGTACTGTTATTTTATCCCATTTGGAGAAATAGACATACATTTATGCAGATTCATTATTTAATTTCTTTAAATATTATACAGGGTTGCAATATTTTGTGGCAATAGCTTGAAAAGTGATTCAGACTTTTAATATTTTCAACGCAAGCAAATCGCAAAATCGAAAACAACAGTCCTTCAGGGACAAAGCCCCTTTGGACTAATTATTCATATTATGTTTTATTTGCAATCAGCCGTTAAAAATAATGCTTTCTCAAAGGGAAGCATTAATTTCATCTAGCAGTAATTTTTACTTTCTATCTACTTGTCATTTAAGATTTGCATATTTTAAATATTTTCATAATCTTCAGAACATAAAAATTATTAGTAAGCCATTTCTTTATTGATTTACAAATTCCTGGCTTTCAAGGTTAAAGCCATAAATCGTCTATTCTGCCTATACTTCTGCATTGTACAATTAAATCCATTAAGTGCACAGAGCATATTTAAATGTTCTCTGTCCATGAATGTCAGACTTTGATTTAAAGAACAAAAAACACTCATCTCCAGTTAAAAGATGGAACGATACCACAAATGTAGCCTAAGAAAAATTCTAGACTGTTATTGATGGTTAAAAATTGCATTACAGAAGTCGGAAAAAGGTGTAGGTAGTAAGGAAATGTAAAATAAACAGATATTCTAAACAGTGAAATGAAATTATTTTTAAAAAGTTATAATTTACTATATTATTCTAATTTCTTCTCAACCTGATAATGTCAAAAGTTCGCCATGCATAAAATTTCTTCCAAATTTCACTAAAACATACCAATTTCTGTTACAAGAGATATTTACATCATCGCTGAGGTCATCATAAAAGTCGTTACAATAAATTCGGTTCCTACAGGTTAATCATTGCTTGCCCTCAGTTCAAATATATATTTGTTCTTCCTTTATTATTTAAAATTTGAATTTCTCTTCGTAAAACGCATTCATAATTTCATTTTGCTATTATGTAACTGTAGCACAATACAGACATTAAAATAAGACATTAAAAAATCTGTAAGCATTCAGATTTTATATTACGCCCAAAGGGGCGTTTTCCTCGTTTGCACATAAATATACGTTCCGAGAGCATTTGTGCTAAAAATATTTAAAAACAGCATATCTTTAGAATTTCCGATAAACAGTCTCGCGCGCTGGAACTGCAAATATTTTATTCCATACAGTGTGTTTCCATTGCTCGCTTCGAAATCGTTGAGTTTTTCAATCGAAAATTCGCTTAAGTTTAAAAAAATTTGAAAAAGATAATAAAAAAAGTCGAAGTTCAAGATTCGGAATTCCAGGTGCCCATATTCGGTCGAAGGACTACGTTATTCAAAACTGGATGGCTCTAGGTTCGTAGTGTTTTCACAATGTGAGAAACATGCATACATTCCAGCAGATTTCTTGTTGTTGTTACTTGTGCTGACTTGTCTGACAAATTCAGCCCAAGAAATTCCTCATGGCAAGGAGCGCAAGATTACGCCTGGCGTCGGCAACAGCCTTGAGCACCTAACAGAGGACAGTACAACTTGGCTAAGTTTCGCACTTAATTTTGATGGTGCCATACCAGGGACGACGGGTCCGAGGGTCTCCCACCCCTCTTTCCTTCCACCAAACCAGACGAGAGGACTTTCGGCTCGCCGCATATTTAGAGTGCCGCCATGCCGACACTATACATTTTACAAACATCCATGCCTTCTTCGGGATTCGAACCCGGGCCCTTCGGCACGGCAGTCAGCGACACTAACCACTATACCGGTTGGGCGGCTCACGCGGATCTTCATTATTTAATTTCTTTAAATATAATGCAGGGCGATAATATTTGGTGACAACAATTTCAAAAGTGATACAGCCGCTTATAGTGATTCCACACTAATAGCCCTTCTGGGCTAACAAAGAAATGTCTGCCGCCCAGTGGTTAGTGACTACTGTATCGAAGTATCCGGTTCGGATCCCGGAGAAGACATGGATGTTGTAAAGGCCAGTTTACACGTATTTTTTTTAATAAGTGGAGTGACCATTTCCAATAAAGTTTCAAATTGTCCTTCACCCATTCTGATGAAGTTTTTGTAACTTTGGATATCGTCGCTCCGAAGTTCATTTAAAAATTGATTAAATGCTCCCAATTCATCACGGCGAGCTACACAGTTACGTTTTGATTTCCTTTTCTTCTTTTTTCTTTTTATTCTACCCCCTAGAACAGAAATTAATTCATTCGAAACTGCCTCGCAAACTTCACGCACAACAAGTTGCACGTCGGTATCCATTTTGCAAACAAACGCAGGCCAATTGTCACTCTGCTCTGATTGGTGTAAACAGTCTATCCGAGTACACGTCCGTTCACTCGGTTCGAGACGTTCGGACGAGAGGCCCGTCACTCGGAGAAGTGTTAACCGGCCTTAAACGTACAGTGCGTTTGCGGCATGAGAGTACTCCCAATATATGGCTGGCAAAAAGTCCTCTCGTTTGGATTGGCGGTAGGGGAAGAGGAGTAGAAAACCCTTGACCCGCCCCCCCCGGGGAGCTCTCCAAACCGGGGTGGAACTAGGCAAAGTCGTACTGTCACCATATGGTGCCCAAGGCTTTCATCAACGGCAGACATAATCCTGTACTCGGAGCCACAATAAAGGGACTTAAATTGTCTGATTAGGTCAGACAAGTAAGATTAGTCACAAACAAAACAAGAAGCTAAATGCGACGTCTAAGGTTGCGTTTTTTTTTTTTTTTTTTTTTATGCACAATTTTCATATTTTAGGCTCAACTGCCGAAAATTGAGTTGTATTATTTATATTGTTTTGGTACACTGCGAAAAAAAATGGGATAGTTCTGTATCTCCCATTCTACTGGGCCGATTGACTAAATTCAAATTGCGTTTTTCATGTCTCGAAAGCACGATTTAGGATGTATATATATATATATTAGATTTATGTGCAGCATCATTTTAACCTAGGTATTTTGGCACAAAATCGGACTTTTTCTGAAATGGCATGCCATCTTTTTTCCCATATTTCGATTCTACGACTCAAATTATGCCTAAATATTAAATTTTGTAAAATTTGGTGCAAAATGTACAGAGAAACTCAGAAATTTGTCTTTACGTATTTCTTTCAGTTTTCGCCAAGAATAATTTACTTGGCGAACGTCTTAATTTGTAGCAAACTATTTTCCTTTTCTTTTTTTCATTGCAGACAAGAGAAAATAAAGTTATCGTTCATATTTTCAAATAATTTTAACAAAGTGCGTAAACCACATTTGTGTTATTATCGCTTTTAAGAAATATGCCAAATCACGCAAATGCATGAACTCACGTACTATCTTAGGAAGTTTTGAATGAAAAACTCTAATCTTTGCGGGTATGCTTAGTAATACATCTACTTTAAGATGATGGTAAAAATTTTATTTATTATAATTCAAAAGTGTTTTCGAAAAATTTATAATAATTACTTTAAAATACAAATTTAAAAAATAAATCATGAAAAATGGGTGGATTTTATTTGGAATCAACCTAAATTTCGAAATGTGAAAGAAGGAATTGAGTAAGTTTAATAGAAAAAAGAGATATTAATAAATACATATCAAATTCAATTAAGATTGAGAGGCTAAAATTTTTAGAGCTAATTTTTTAAAACTTACTCGTGCGATTTTTACAATATTTGGTAGTTTGGCATACTTAGTCGTAGAATCGACATATGGAAAAAAATTGGCATGTGATTTCAGAGAAAGTCCAATTTTGTGTCAAAATATCTACATTAGAACAACGTTATATATAAATATAATACATCATAAGTCGCGTTTTCCAGACATGAAAATCGCAATTTGAATTTTGTCAATCGAAGATAAAGAACTGCCTCTTTTTTTTTTTTTTTTTTTTTTTTTTTTTGAGTGTATCTGTATAGACCTGGTGAATCCTGCTTTAGAATGGATATGAAGTTCGGAAAGATAGCGACACTGATTTTGTTTTATCAGACAAAATTTTTAGTTCATGAACCATTCTACTAAAACTCTGACAGACTTCGGTTCTGAAACGCGATTTTTAATTCTCTGTAAAATGCCTGATCTACACTCATGTCCAAAATTATCTTTACATACCCAAAATTGATGATATTCAATGAAATATCGAATCAATGTGATCCGTATTTGCAGGGAATGTGTGAAAACCAAGCCTAATAACATTATCCAATCAAAAGTAATCAAACGGTTTGTGATATGCAAACCTAGGCGTTACGTCATCCAAGGGTGAATCAAGCGCTTTGCGCAAACTGAATATTTGAGTGAATTTCTGCAACATAGCGTTTGATTTCAGTGTGTAGGGGCTCAAAGCGGTTTGTTACGGCTTCGAAGTATCATTTGGAAGAATCTGTAAAGTGGCGAATTATCGGCCGTTTAGAAGCAAGGCAGTCAATCATGGAAACAGCCACATGTCTGAATATTTCAAGACAGACAGTCTCTAAGCTATGGAAACAGTTTCAAAATGATGGAAGTGTTGTAAGGAGGCCTGGACAAGGTCGGAAACGAATGACAACTGCTTCTGAAGATCGGTATCTGGCATTAACTGCCCGTCGTAACAGAAAGGCTACTGCTCGCCAGTTAAGTTCAGAGCTTGCAGCCGCCACTGGAACTGTTGCATCACGGCAAACAATATACAGAAGGCTTAATGAAAAAGGCCTTTATGCCAGAAAGCCAAGGGTATGTGTTTTACTGTCTTCACAGAAAAAGAGGGATCGCTTTAATTGGTGTAAAGAACATCAAAACTGGACTGAACATCAATGGTCCCATGTTCTCTTTACTGATGAGTCGCGGTTTAGTTTAACTGGTGATTCTAAACGTGTTTACATCTGGAGGGAGTCAGGAACACGAAATGATCCCTCGAACATTGTGGAACGTGACCGTTTCGGTAGTGGAGGTGTGATGGTATGGGGTGGAATAATGATCGATGGACGTACGCCCCTACACGTGTTCAGCAGCGGATCTGTGACAGGCCAGATATATCGGGATGAGATCTTAGATCCTTATGTAAGACTTTTCAGGGGTGCATATGGACCTGACTTTTTATTTATGGATGATAATGCCCGTCCACATCGAGCAAACCTCGTTGATGAATTCCTTGAAAGTGAAGACATTAAGCGAATACCTTGGCCACCAAACTCTCCTGACCTTAACCCGATAGAGAACTTATGGGACTACCTTGGAAGAGCAATTGCACGTATACATTCTCCTCCTAGAGGTGTAAATGCTCTGAAGAGGGCATTGCTGGAAGAGTGGAGATTAATTCCCCAAACTGTGGTTAACAACGTTATTTCCAGCCTTAAAACACGTTGTGATATGTTTGTACAAGTCAGGGGAGATCATATTCCATATTAAATTCGTAAGACTTAATTCTTTTTCTGAATCATTCCTTTTTTCCTTATCTCTCTTTGTCACACTTCATTACCATTTTTATTGTTTCATACTACAATTTTATATCATATGAGGTGATCTTCAATTTTTTCTTTTGCATTTATGTCATCATGTTATGTATGATTCCACGAAAATTCATTAAATTATTAGTCTCTGAGAAATCCGTGAATTTATGCATGTAAACATAATTTTGGACATGAGTGTATATAAAGACCTCATATTCATTTAAACTGTGTGTTTTTATTCATACTGTACGTATTCAATACAGATTCAAAGTCATTCCAGCACCAAAATTCAGACGAGAATTCAGACTATTCATTTCAAAATTTCGAGACATGCCTGAATATACTTGATCTTTATATTATTTTCTTTCAACAAGGTTTTTCGTAAATGAAGTGCGATCTTAATTTTTTTTTTTTACTCATTCCAAATCAATACATGTTTTCATCAATACATAGTTGCATAGAACACTGTAGCATTATCCTTTAACTCTGACTGATTCATTTCCTCCAATTTGCTAAATATGTCAACCATTACGCTATTTCCTGCACTCAATCGCTTAACTCATAGACACTACAAAGTTAAAGGTTCAATAAAAATGCTACTTCTTCTGCATGCAGTTTCGTAAAATACGTCAGTGCTTTCCAACCATAGACGTTATAAGAAATAGACCAACCCAAATGGGTTTTCTCCCTCGTCTGACGCATTTCCGGCTGTCCCCTTGACCCCATCGGGAGGAGTAGGGACGACTAGCAGAAACTTCACAATGGTTGGCTACTGCAGAGCCTATAATTATCAAGAAAAAGGTAGTTGTAGCCCCTCATTTCACAAATTAGAATGTTTACATATTTTTATTTTTGAAACTGAGATTGATTTTTAAAAATTTAGCATATTTATCAAGCATAATTAACGTTCCAAATAATTATAAAGCTGTTGCATACTTTCAGGTCAGTATATTTATTTAGCTTTTCCTACGCTTAAGAGAATTTGTAACTACTTACTTTTAGAAAATGATATTTTAAATCTGAACTAATGGAAAATTTCAAACAAACAATTTTTTCTTACAATATTTTTGTTTTCTATTGGTGCAAATAAGTAAAAAATACTAATACTATATAAATATACTATACTAATACTATAAAATGCCTAAAAATGAATTTTTGAAAGTTTTTGTTTATAATTCTAAATTGAGCTACTCTTTTAAAATGATAGGTGAACATTTTAGCATAATTTCCGTAAAGGAGTTTTCTTTCAATTAAATTTCAGAATACATAATAGTGATAAACACTTTTAACGCCTTAATAATTTTTATACATTTATTCCAATGTTAAAATTATATTTAACTGTAATAATTAATTGTGCTAGTATTTTATAGGGATTTTTTTTTAATTTATTTCTAATTCGGCATAAGATATTTTTATTTACTGCGAATTTAATTTATGAGTCCAAAGGGCCGGTAGCCCAGAAAGGCTATTAGTTTCGAAACGGCATTTTGCTCTGTTTCAATATAAATGTCCGTTTCACTTTGCAAATTGTGGCCACCAAATATTATCGTCCTGTATTACATTTAAAGAAATCCCTATTTTCGACAAGATAACATCTTACGTTACTGTGCACAAATAGGAACTCATGGTGGCTTCCATATTCTCCACATAGTACACAGTCTGCTTTAGAGAGGCAGCCATTTTATACAGTTATTTTTGTTTTCATCTTCATTAATGAACACTTACTAGTTAAACAACTAATTTTGAAAGATTTGTAAGAGACATTAAGTTTTTATGAATCAAGAGAGATTGAAAAATTAGCAAAGCCTTGGCCGGGAATCGAACCACGGACCTCTCGGTTACGCGTAGAGCGTGCTGATCACTACACCACGAAGGCATGCGAAGGAAGCGGAAGAAATACCTTATTATAACCTAAAATTGAATACATGTGAAAATCAAACATTAAAATATCTAATATTTAATTAGAAATTTCAAGTTAATAAATATATCACATTACTTTAACTTCTGGATGCCCGCCCCCCCCCAAAAAGTAATAGTGATGCGCGTAATTTTACTGTATTCTAAATTGTGACGAAATGACTAAACATTGTAACTATTCTTTTGCATTCATCTTGCACACTTCGTGAACCTTCTTCGTCTTCCGCTCTGCCGACTTGCTTGCTTTCTTTGCTAAACATTTTTTTAAAGGTTGCAGTTACTGCGCCAATTTATCAGTGACGCATGAAAAATATTCATCTACAATAAAAAGCATTGTTTTGGAAAAGTATAAAAGAATTGTTCCACTGTCCGTAACCGACACTACATTTTTACGTATCTACATATCCTTTTCAACATCAAAATTACTTTCTAGATATGTTAATTTTCCTTTTTATCTGTATAATTTACGTAACCGAATAAGAGTACGAAGAAAAATTTCCGTGTTTCAGATTTATGTTCGTAAAAAGTTCTAAAGCTATAGATATACAGTACTGTGTCATTTACGAAAACGGTGAAAATATTTAACTATTAATTTAGAAAGTCGGGATGTAGGCGATTTTTCAATTACAGATCGCTAGGAGATACTAAAAATACCTGCAAGATAAATAAACAGGCATCAGAGGGTGATTGTAAAAGTCTTTTTATGTGTTTGTAACGTAATTAAGATACATTTTTCCTGGGAAAGTTCTCCACGGAAACATCGGTGCAAAGACACTACCCATGCCCAAATCTTATGTATTTGCTTAATCAAATTTTTGTCTACTTTCATCGTTTTATTTGTTTTTAAATAGATTTAAGATAACGCGACATAAAATTATGAAATTTAACAACGCATTTTTTGAATTTCTGCATTTTGTGTTACGAAATGGGAAGTAAGATAAAAATAGTACGCAGTCAAACAACAAAATTACAATTTCATGTACTGAGTGATCGGGGCATTCATGTATCTTCGCTCATTGTTCTTTGTTTAAACAGATGACTTGCAAAATGTTGCGAAACTTTTTTATGCTCTATCAAACTTTTTCCTGCTCGCACATTATGACGCTCGAGTACCCGTGAAGGAAACGTCGATCTTTTTGTAAAGTTCTTTCTGCTTTTCTGTCAACACTATAACAAAAATTAAATGAAGGTGAACGACTATATAAAGCTTTTAACTACTATAAAAATGACATTAGATGGCCTTGCCTGTTGACATGACACTGTGATTTATTCTGTGATGACAGACAACACACACATCAGCACAATGACATAAAAAATAGGATCTACCGTTAAACAGCTGTCATTATCATAGCAGACAAGAATTTTAATTATTGAGACTGCAATTATCTGAATGACTTGTTGCCTTTACGGGCCAAATGGAATTCAGTTTTAATTTGTTTAATGATTTTTAAATTCTATTTTAATAACACAGAAAGATAAGACGTACTGAATGTAAGTAAAAGTAAGAATGCTAGTTTTTAAAACTACATAAATTTAATGTAGATAAATGTGCACGAAAACATTAATCTATTTCTCTGCCTTTGAACATTAATGGAAAAGCAATATATATAAATTACGGATATAGCCGCCCAGATGGTTCGGCCACGATACCAAAAGCCGTGGGTTTGAATCCCGGAAAAGGCATGGATGTAATTGTCCATCCCTTCATAGTAGACAAGACTTTCATAGGAGGCAAAGGTGGCCCATCTATTGGATGCCTCCATAATAAAGTGACTACCACTTCTGGCCTTAATAGCGGTCAAGCCGAAGTCGGCTGAGAGCCCTTCATTGGTTCAGAAAAGAAAATTGCGGATATTTTTTTGCTTACTGCACGAGACATACATAGGCCAAAAGAAAAAATGAGTTTTTATTTAATAAATATTTTGAATTTTACAAAGTATGAAATAGACAATAAAACAAATTGGAAATTCAAAATTCAGGCTTCCAAGTGCCTATGTTCGACTGGAGGACTACGTTATTCAAAACTGGATGGCTCTAGGTACCATTGTATTTTTACAATGCGAGAAACGTGCATACATTCATGCAGATTATTCATGATTTATTTCTTTAACCCTTAAGTACAGACCTTCATTTTCTGTTACGTAAACACGGAGGAGAGGTCTCTCAGACAGCGCTCTATTTTATGTATTTTAAAAATATAAAATTTTAAAATAATGTACTCCTGTTATTATATAAGCATTAATACACTTTGTTTGTTATATTGAAGTAATTATTTCTTTTTAGAACTTTAAAATGAATGCATTAAAATTAATTTTTGAAATTGCATATGAAAAAATACGGAACACTTACTCAAATAAATAATATAAACACTACTTACTCGCAAATGCGTGCAAACTAAACTAGTATTTAATAAATTTCCCATCTATACAGAATCTATATTATATAAAATAACGCAAAAAAGTAAACATAATATATAAAGAATATTAAAAAACCGCAGCACATTATTTTAAGAATTTTCAACGTAATTTTTGCAAATTCTCTCGGCACATTCATTACATATCGGATTCTTGCAGCTGAAACATAGATAGGCAGTTTTTTTCCGCAGTCTAGGGGACAAAGAATGTATGTTTGACACTTTAAAAAGTGTATCAGTTACATCTGTGTTAGAATAGAGTCCGCTGGAAACTCCTAGCGCTCTCTGAATGCGCATGCTTATTTCTCGGTTCACAGTTGGCTTTGGAAGCCTTCCTACCATATGTGGTTTCACTCATTCTGATTCCATCAAAAAATCAGTTTTTTTTCAATCTGGCACTATCTCTTATCAAAGCAGCTGCTGAAATGGCTCAAGTAGTAGTAGAGCCCTCCCCCCCCCTCATGCGAGAAAAAAGTAACGTAAACGCAGAGGCGATGTCTATATGACCGCAGCTCAATTTAAAATAATAATAATAAAAAAAAAACTAACGGATAGAGTTTAATAAAAATTTAGGAATAATTATATTTTATGTCAACTTGAAAGTACTGAAAAAGAGAAGAATGACTATATAATTCATAAGCAGTTTCGCAGTTCTAGAATATTGACGCGGTCCTACAGACCCCCCCCACAGTGTTTAAGCGTTAAACATAATACAGGGCGGTAATATTTGATGGCAACAATCTGAAAGGCGGTACAACGCATTTAAGTTTTTCGACGCAAAATTTCGTTTCGAGATTAATATCCCTTTTGGGCTAATTATCCAAAAATCTGGATTCACAGTGGTTAAGCTTAATCTAAATGTGTTTGCAGGTCTGCTGCCCCAACTATATTCACGTTTCTTTTCTCCTCTTCTGAAACAGAATTTCTTAACCTTAGTGTGTAGAGACATTAGGTTATTTCGAAGCAGGAGTCATGAAAAATGAGCAACGCCTTCGCCGGGAATCGAACCACGGACCTCTCGGTTACGCGTCGAGCATGCAGACCACTACACCACGAAGGCGTGCGAAGAAGGCAGGAGAAATACCTTATAAGTGTACGGACGTCTACAGGCGTTTAGCAGATTTATGATGGAAAAGAAGAAATAAAAATTTCATTTTAAAATTTAATGATAAATGAAAACGCGAAATAAATTTTTACGTAAATAAATACGCAACATCATTTACTCTTCGTTTACAAACAAAAGATAAAAACAAAACTTTTCAAGTTCGCACTCATCTTATCTGAAACCGGAAATAACTTCTGTTTCTACGCTATCGAATATAATCTGAAACTTCTTTGCATGATTAGCAAACGATAAACATGCAGTGTGAGAAACAAAGAGTTATCCTTCGTAAAATACTGCCGGATGAATGTATTCAAAATAAATTTCTGTGGCTGTATCAAAGATAATATCGATTTAGCCACAGTTCAACGTACTTCGACGAAGACAAACTCGCACCAGATTATTTATTTATTCGGCTGACCATTTTATGTAACTAACCGATGCACATAGAATATTTAATAATCTCAAATGAAATTTCAAAATGCATACAGAATTTAATACGAGTTATTTTGATACTGGTTGGAAAATTATTAATCCCATTTCATTGTCATATAGTACATGGAATATTATTCCTTCGTCAAGAAGCTTTAGATCTTGACACGCTACGAGTTATTCACTAGCAGTGGCGGCTCGTAATAAGCACTGTGGAACTGCAGCACCCCCTGTTTCCACTTATTATTATTTTTAATATTTAATATAATGAGCCCTTTTTTCTTTAATTCTTTCTTTATACTTCTACAATATATAATCCTTAAACTTAATGTCAGTAGCCATCCTCCAGTTTATGAAAAAGGTACGAAAGTTTTTGTATGGAACTGCGCTTCACGAGGCTGTTCTGCGCAAGCGCGCACAGAAAGCAGCGCTCCAGCCAAGGAGATAAAACAGCACTGTCACTCTTGCAGTGCCGCAATTCTGGAAACGTGATTATTTCTTACTCCGCGCTTGTGGTATTTGTCTGTTCTGCGCATGCGCTCTTAGGAAGCAGCGTACGAGACTGAGAGGGAGAGAGCGCTGTCGCTTTTGCAGTGCCGAATCTGGAGTGTCGTTGGGAGCTGGTACTTTTTTTTTACTCCGCGTGTGCTGTGTTTAAAAATCATTCGCCATATTCTTGGTTAGATTATTTTTCAGCTATTCTATTTGATTCATTTTTTTCGGTTCTTTTATTTTACAAAAAACTTTAACCATGTCCTTGCATCCTCAAGTAATAAATTCTGTGACTGTAAGTGAACTTCGAGAGCTTTCGTTTTCATGCGCTTGCAATGCTTTCAATATAGAAAAATTTCCTCATTTGCCATTCAGAGATCAAGGAGAAAATGATTGATCTCTTCGCGCAAATTAAAACAAGAAGAATGGATTTCATTTTTAAATGAATAGGTAAAGCTTGAACTGTAACAATTTAAGTTAAAGTAATTAAGAAATGTTTAATTTTTCTTTTGTAAAATTTCATGGAAGTTTCAAAATAAATTCTTTTTATACATGTTTGTTTCCCGTTACACAGGTTTAAAACAAAGGTTAATTTTTTTTGGAACAGCACCCCCACTAATTTTAACCACGAGCCGCCACTGTTCACTAGATAGAATATTTTAGCTTAATTTCAAAAATTCCTTAAATTAATAAATCGCAAGCAGTCACAGGGGACATTACAGAAAACAATAATGGCTGAGCTAATCATCTGCAAATATATTTTTAATATCATTTTAATAAACTTTATATTCATAATTTTAATTTATAAGCACGATACACTTTCGAAAATTTTTCAGTATAATAATGGAGCTCTATTATCATTTAGAACTGTAATAATCGTAATGAAACGCATTTAAAGACGGCGTCAGGGTGATGCAGCAGTGCACAAAGATTAAACGTGGAAATTTAACCTATCATCGGTAACTCGTTCGATTATAATACTCACACATGTTCTTCTTTAAGCAAGCTATCAGGAAAACAATAAAAAAAATCTGAAATCTTTCAGATTTTACATTATGCCCAAAGAGGCGTTTATTAATTATTTTTGTGTTAACTTTATTTATTAAATATCATGTTCTTCGCACTTAAACCATAAAATTCAATTCAAAATCAATTTTAAAATGAGCATATTTTTAGAATTTCCGGCACACAGTCTCGCGCGCTGGGGATAGGAATGTTTTTATTTCCGCATAGGTTTGCCATTTCTTGCTTTGAAGTCGTTGAATTTGTTAATCAAAAATTATTTAATGCAAAATATGAAATAGATAATAAAACAAATTCCAAATTAGGGCTTCCAAATGCCCATATTTGGTAGAGGACTGCGTTATTCAAAATTGGATAGCTCTAGGTACCGCTGTTTCCTCACAATGCGAGAAACAAACCTCACAATCCTCACAATGCGAGAAACATACATGCATTTATGCAGATTCTTCATTATTTAATTTCTTTAAATATAATACAGAGCTGTAATATTTGGTGGCAACAGTTCGAAAAGGGAATCGACGCAAAGCGCCAAAACGAAATTAATAGCCCTTTGGGCTAATAATGGGATTGCGAATCAACATATAATTGGAAATCAAGAGAACTTGGGAAAGGTTTCGAAGGAAATGATTACGAATCAACGAGCTCAGATTTATAGATATATAACGCGCAAAAATACGAGAAACCGTAGACATAACATCTCAGGCAATTAAAATTTACCGACTAAATTTCATACTAATTTTCCCCCTCCCCTCTGTTAAGGAGAAGGTTTAAGAGTATATATACATCGTAAAGATTTATAGAAGTCGCGCTTTTTTCATGAAGCGTGAATGAATTAAGTATTTCAGAAGCAAAAAGAGGCTAAATAAGTAAGGATAGAGCACATTAAAAGCAGCTTTATGCGGGGCAAACAAAGACTGCATGCATTAATAAAAAACGCTATCATGGAAATGGAGAAGTTTCTAATGTGTCTTCTGATAACTTAAGTGGTCTCAGCAAGTTTAATACCGATCAGAAATGGCGATATTTCTTTTTAAAGATGTCAGCAAGAAGATACGATAACATTGCATTTAAATATGATAAGAGCGCAATTAAAAAAGCGGAAAGGTTTCAAGTAGCTGCGTCATGAATTCAAAACGCTTGCAAATGTATGTAATACCTGTACCAGTGATTCTCAACCACTGCGCCGCCAAATTCTTAAAAGTGTGCCGCCAATTTTTTTTTTAATTATTAATTATACTCTGAGAAAAAAGAGTAAAATCCGGAACTGAATCATTCGACCGTTTTATAGGAATAAACTACGGGCATTTAAATGATCCTTTCGTGGATAGATGAAAGTACATCACGAACTTACCAGATCGTCTGCTCCGCCCGATTCGAAATTCAACTACTTTATTCGAATCGATTATATACCTTCAGAGATTTTTATTTAATAAATTATTAATTTAAGAGAGTTTTTGAATAATTGCTGTAGCCGTTCAAAATAGTAGAACGAAAAACTAATAGTAAATAAAGAAAATATAATAAATGCAGATTTATAAAATACATCTCTAATATAAGAGGGCGTTTAAAAAATTTGAATGTTTCTAAACCTATAATTTTATATGTATATTTAATTACAGATAAGTAAAATTTTGTAATTAAGCTAAGTAAAATTCTGTAATTAAATATATATAAAATTATGGATGTATATTTAATTAAAGATAAGTAAACTTTTGTAATTAAGGTAAGTAAACTTTTGTAATTAAGGTAAGTAAAATTCTGTAATTAAACATACATATAAAATTATGGATTTTCAAACATTCAAATTTTTTATTAATTACAGATAACTAAAATTAAATTTAATTAATTACAGTTAAGTAAAATTCTTTTAAACTTGTTTTATTGATTAGTATGCTGCCGAATTTCGAAATTGTTAAAAATGTACGGCAACAAAAAAAGGGTTGAGAATCATTAACCTATACGGTAGTTATCGGAAACTTTCCCAATATATGAAACTCTAGCGAGTTATCCGCTGAACCATTCGAAATGAAATTTCAGATATCGTTATTTGAAGGTATGATCTCGACGTTGTGATAATTTAAAACGCAACTCTCATTGTAATGGTGAAATTTCCGAAATTTTTAAATGCCAACACGCACCTTTTTCCTGAGCTAAGTGATCCGCGCATCGAAAAACCATAAATAGCGTCGGAATGATGCACGTATGACGAAAATTGCGGTGTAAAACATTTGTAAAGATGAGAGTTGTAAAATAACAATCACAGCCCAACAGAGAAAAAAAGAATTCTTATTGGAATTACAGGTTTTCAGCACGCCCATCTTAGTAGACAATAACGACAGCAATGGCAAACGTAATATCGCACTAGGAAGGTGTATAACCTCCCGTTTTATGGCATCTTTCAATTCTGGCAAATACCGAGGATTTTATGTCTACACCTTAGATTTGAGATAGCTCATAACCAGAAATTCATCGGAGTGGGGTCGGGAGGCCGTGGTGGCCACGAAACTGCAAAGTTACGGGAGACGACTCTGTCTCGAAAGTGCTGTTGCAGCATCCATACAATTTCATTAATCTTAATAATTTACGGACCGAAAACACTACCATTGAAGGATTTCTTTGATAATTTTATGTATTATGTAAATTTATGTATCCTTTGATAATATTACCAACTATAAAATACATTTAATGCGGACGCATTTCTTGACGTTAGAGGCCTTTTTAGTGAAGTTACACTACTTACGATTCCAAACATCTATATATCCACACAAAGTGGCAAGTGTCACAGCACTAAATATAAAAAACTTACCTTCCACGGGGAAAGGGAAACAGTCAATCTCCAGATTACTCCCATCGGGCAAAAGATCTCTAATTCACCGTTCAAGTTAATATCGTATGGCTGAAAGCATTAAAAGATTTTATCAATAATCAGCAATTTAAACCTCTCACTTTTAACAACTTATCTGATGTAATTTAAAGTATAACGAATTCATGCATGAAATTTTCGCTATTATAGTAAGTTATAAAACTATATATTACATCACTAATACTATATATTACATATACTAACACTATATATTACATCCTTACATACAGAAATTATTTTACTTTTCATATTTTTTTTAAAAATTATTTTTTAAGAGGGAAGTTCCCATCTAAAACGAACATTTCAAACGAAGAAGACCCGAAGAATAGTTATATATGCTCTTCAAGTATCTTGTCGTGTTCTTGCTTGAAAGTAATGTAACTGGTAAATATATAAGTTATTTAATATGATTTGAACTACGCAGAACATGAAGGTGAAAAACAGAGTTTCACTCGTATAACAGAAGTGCTTATTTGTGTGATTACTACCGCTTAATAACTCAGCATAAAACTTATTTCGATCAAAATGTCCTATAATTATAATAACAGAATATTATTACAAATGAAAAATATTTGATGTAGACACCACATAATTTCCTTTTACGGCTTATTAAATTACACACATTTTTTGTTGCATTTTATTTAAACTTATTTCCTCAAATTTCATTTTATTGTGAAAGACATATTTCTAGTGTAATTAATTTAGTTCTCATCTGCGACAAAGCAAAATTACATAAAAACTCAAGCTCCATTAAAAATTGTAAAATACAGTTTAGATTTTTTTTTTACAACGAAAATTAGAGTTTCTACGCAAAAACAAGCAATTCAGCCAACAGGCAAGAAGACAAAATATTCAATGCACAAAACTAGAAATTAAATTATCACTGGGCAAAAAGACGCTGAAGATGGTGCACCAGCTGACTTAATTCCCTATTCTACTAATAGTTCAAAAAGTAAGCAAATGGCGGCCTCGTTAGGCCCAGCGCCAATTTTAAATTTTTTGATAATTCTACAACTATTGCATGAAGATTAACTAAACGCATAAAAAGCTTAACGGGAACATAAGAACAACATTATTCAATCAATTTTAAAGCAAAAACTGCAGAATTTAGCAACCTATAATAAAAGTACTGAGCTCATCGAGCCGAGTGTGGGAATATATATATATATATGTATATATATATATGTAAAATATAAAAGATTACGATGGCTTTGCTCTAAGCTAACAGCAACCTCTAACTTTCCGCAATTTCAAGATCTTCCCCCTAGTCCAGTACTTTCCACAACTCTCTAGCCTGTTATGTAACCGCTACTATAAATAACTCTACGCGCCATTTTTCGTCAGATTGCTCTCTGCCTTTCCTGCTACACAAATGCTTTGCTCTGTCTCTTCGTCTTTCCTTTATTAAAAATATTTATGACGTGGAGTTCTAAATTTACTAGTATTACTATTTAAATTATTAACGAATATGTGATCTTCGTTTAAAAAAATGAGCTGTCATTTTAATCGAATAAAGATGTGGAGTTTCTAAAAGGAAATTCGTCTGTCTTTTTCGTTCTGCAGTCTTTCCACTGGAAACGGAGAACATCCGGACTCTCGACTGGAAATATCACATATATACATGTATATATACATACATTATATATATATTATATATATATATATACATACGGTGCGGAAGATTGCAACTAAAATGGGTTAGGTTATAAGGTATATCTCCCATCTTCTTAGTGTGTCTTCGTGGTGTAATGGTCAGCACACTGAGCCGGTATTTCAGAGGTCCATGGTTCGATCCCCGGCGAAGGCAATGCATATTTTTCATCACTCCTGCTTGTAATTAACCTAATGTCTCTACAAGGTTGGGTTATTCAATTAGGGCAAAGCACACGAGATCTATCTGCCTAAAGGGAGGGATGCCTTCGTGGAGACTTTCTAAGGGAAACTGGCTCGTATACACGGTACACATGGGGAAAACCACGAAAACGCATATGCAGCCAGCCCGTTCGCGGGATTCGAACCTCGGACCGAACTACCAGTGTTCAGCGTCTTTACCGCTCGGCCGCTGGTGAGCCCAACTAAAAAGGGAGGCGCACAACTACATGTTATAGAAGTCCGATATAAAAAATTTCAACGTTCTATGGCTATTCGCGTTTAAGTTACGAGTAATATTACATACATTAAGTAGGTATGTATGTATGTGTGTTGACATTACGAAAAAAAATCTCTTCCGAGTCAATTTTAAATCCATTTTACAATCCGTTTTGGAAAAAGAGACTTTTACTCTGTCCGAGCATATAGATGTCGCCAAAAACAAATCATTCAAATGGTTCCGAGAGCGGTCAGAATGGATATTTTCGTTGAAATAGGACAGCCGAAATGTTTTGCGATCACAGTGCTTCCTTTGCTTTACAGAAGTAAGAAGTGTAGATTTGTTCTGACTGTTTCGAGCCGATAAAAGTGGAACCTGAAAAACATTTCCTACCACACTCAGCATATCTAGGTGAATTCTATTACTTTTGAATTGTTAACGTACAGTTTAATGGCGCTGAATTGCCCTGAGCTGCAGTCACAACATTTTTGGTTACGTTTGGAAAGCAGGTAAAGTTTCTTTAATGATGGGCACGAGAAACGCTTCTTAAGAGAAGGCTAGCAAGTTGTTCACCTTGAAATAAAGACGCCAAAAACGAGCGCATTCAGAATACTAACTGCAGCGACTATTATGTAACAGAATTTAAAAAAAAGGACTAAGAATTAAAAGAAGTAACCTTCAGATGTCAGCAGCCTTTTAGCTGCATCTCGAGAAGCTTTTCTCATGCTCTCTGTTAAAGAACTTCCACAAGCTAAAGGACCGCCCAAAAAGGTTATTACCGTTACAATTCGAAAGGGTCATTAAATTGTAGGTTAATAATCCAAAGCAAGGTAATAATAACTATGACTTGAAAAATCTCACTGCAGTTACCTTTTATTATAACCGTATGTGCGAATCCATTTCATTTAGTACCTTTCCAAGGGGCATATTTATTCATTCAAAAATTTTCTTTCTAACCGGTTTTAAAACAAAGAACACGTGACAGGTCGTAGACATTCGATGATGGCTGATATGATACATTTCAGAATTTATATACTATACATGCGAAACCTAGTATACCAAAAACGTAACGCTCATAAGAACCTCCAGTGCCGATAGTAGCTCGCTAATAGAGCAAAATTCGTACAAAATCTTTGCTCTTGAAAAACTACCTCATAGTGCAAAAGATCCCATCTAAGTATGAAAGTGCACAGATAGCATAAACCACGAAATCACATATATAATTATGTGGCAACTGTTTTAAACGTTTTTATAGCAATATTTAATTGTTTTAAGCGAAGGTTAGTACTATATTGTTGCGTTATACGGGTTCGTGGATTTGAGAGAATCGGATGGAAACACGATGCAGAACAATAAAAAGCACAATTTATTTACAAGAATCACTATTTACAGCACAGTTCCAAAATTACCTTTAAAAGCGTCGAAAATCTACAATAAATGCGCTGAAACAATCAGCAACACAGCTTCAGGCTGTAACTGTAAAGGTAGCTTCACGGCAACACTAAACTTATAATAAGCACCGTGGAACAATCACCAATACACTGTCAAGCTATACTGTAAAGGTAGCTTCACGGCAAAGCACTATCTCGATCGCTTTCCGTTCACAAAACTCTCGCGTAGCTTAGCACTCACAGTAAGCAGCTATTCTCACAATCCTGGCTCTCAGAAACGCAGGGGTTTATATAGCTTTTCCTTAGGTTCCACACGTTTCGAGAAATATCTCGACAGGAAGTTATTCTAGAAGCTTCCCGATTGGACCATGGGATATCGCCGATTTGGTCGCCAAATGGGCGATAAAGTCGCCAATCTGGCAACCCTCACATACACTATTTTATGGCAACCCTAGTGCTATGCCGGAAAGCTTACATACAGGCGCAACCGCCGAATTTTTTGCAACAATATTAATGTAACGAATCAAACACACGTGGCTGTTATATATAAATTAGCTTACTGTTTCACATTCAGACATTACTTAAACAACAAACCATAAACGATTTAGCACTTTTGCATCAGGGATCCTGTACTTTCACTGTAATCAACGACACTTTTGTTTTTATTATGTTCCAGTAGGAACGAAAGGGTTAAAAGGGTTAAGTATTCAGGTATTTTCAAATATAATTTTTTGCACCAAGTGCATTTTACGCATCAGCGGGATAGCTGAAAAATTCCATTCATGCAAAATACAAACTTTCTTTTCTCAAACGATGTACTGGTCAAAAGGCAATTTAATTTCGCGGAACTGATTTAAGTACTAGATTAATTCTTTTCATTTGAAAGCTTAGTTATTTAGCTTCATTATCACCTGACCGCCTATAATAAAAAATCTGAGGTGCACACCACATGACTTCCTTGTACGGAATATTTATACGGAATTTTTCTGCATTTCATTTATACATACTGAATTAACAGTTAACAAATTTTGAATTAAATCTACTTCGCCAATAGCGCATAAACCACAACAGAATAAATGCACTCTTTAAAGTTCACTATATTTATTTACCACAGCCACACTTCCGCGCTAGGTTCACTGAACAGCGTTACATCTCATTCATTTTATAACTCACAGTGACCAAAAAATTATAGCCTCTGAAGAATTACCGCAAGTCTATTCAAATACTATAATAAACCTAAAACGATGGATAAAAGAAATTAAACAAATAAAAAACAAACAGTTTTTCACGGACGATTCAGCGCTGCTTACCTAATACGCATGTGCTACTAACTAATTCAGTTCTCCCTTCGCGGTCAGGCAAAAAATACATAAAAATTCAAAATACTTTTGATAACAATTGATAGATATAGAAAAACATAAAATACCAAGTACAGTTAAAACAATTGAAAAAACAATTTTAAAATTAAAATTTGTACGCAAAAATCAGCTAATAACTTAAATGATAATTCCTGAACGAAATAAGGACGATTTAATTCGCAATAGTAAAAGAAGACGTTACTTTGTTGTTGCGAGGCTTAGTTTGTCTATTTGGTAACAAATCCACTATTCTGCTAAGCTTCAAATGTAAACAAATATGGGCGCTATCATTAATTAAGCTCAGCCGCACTTAAAAAACTTTTAAATTGTTGATAATGCCACAATAATTGTATGCAGGTTAACTAAAGCCATAAAAATCTTAACCAAAAGATAAGAACAACATAATTCAATCATTTTTAAAGCAAAAAAATGCACAATTTTCAATCTTATAAAAATAAAGAAACTGAGCTCACAGAGCCGAGTAACAGAGTGGATATATATATACATATATTTATATACTTTTGGTGCGGCCGATGGCAACCAAAATTAGAGGTGTACATCTACATGGTATAGCAGCCCTATATACAAAATTTCAACGTTCTAAGGCTACTCGTTTCTGAATTATGCGAGATACATACATACATATATACATACGCACAGACACAGACGCCACGAAAAAATCTCTTAAGAATCCATTTTAAATCAGTTTTACATTTTTTTTTCCGAAAAAGACTCCTTTATTCTGTTCTTACATACAAGACAGTGGTGAAGAGAATTATTCTGTATGCCGCTGCTATTTGGAGGACTAACATCTCTTCCCAAATGAGACGTTCACTACACTCTTTACAGCGACACCAACTTCTCATTTGTAACGCTTATCGCACGACGTCCACGGCAGCCCTGCAAATTATCGCAGGCACGCCGCCTCTAGACCTGTTAGTTGAACGAGAGGCTGTAGTGGTCAACAGAAGCAGCCTACGACGCACCATGAGCCTCTGGCGACAAATTCATATTCATACAGATTACGAGTATCACAAACCGCAAGCTTCCTGCCACCCAGTTAAAAATAAGAACACCGAATGCGGTATTGGCAAATGATGTTTTCACTGATGGCTCTAATTTTCCTTGGGGCACGGGGAGCGAATTCTGTATACTTTCTAATGTAGCTTTAAGGTATGAGAGGAAAAGGAAGCTCGCTTCTGAAAATTCCGTCTTCCAGGCCTAGCTTATAGCTATCAGAGCATTTCTTCTCCACCTGAAGAATAATCCCGCAGCGCCCAATATCATCTACACAGACTGAGCCTCAAGCCTCGCTTCTAGCAGCCCTATCGTCAGTAGCATTAGAGATATTCTAACCCAAATGCCTGCTTCCCAAAGACCCTCACTCGTCTGGGTGCCTGCTCATAAGGGAATTTAGGGCAATGAGAGAGAAGGTCTTATTGCAGAGGAAGCAGCGGGCTCATCCACTTTACGAGAAGTCCCGACTCTCAGGCGAGTCTCGGACCTAAAGAGCCGGACATTTCAACAGCTCCTAAGAATATGGAGGAACGCTGGGATCAAGCCTCCACAGGGAGAGGAGTATATAATCTCATTCCGAAGATCAAGACAACAATCCAGACCAACAATAATTATATGACGTATTTCCTCACTGGTCATGGGTCCTTCCCTTCATACCTCTGCCGCTTTGGCTTAAGAGAGGATGCAACTGTGAATGTAGGAAGGAGGGTCATCCAGACCATTTTGTGTTCTCTTGCCCGCACACATCGCTTAACGGCCTCAAGCAGCCAGGAGCCAGAATCTGGCCAAACTGGTTCCGGAATCTACAAAGGAACAGAGTTGCCCAGCGGAAACTGAAAACAGTAATTGACTACCGTATTAGCAATTATTCGTCTGACGCTCGAAGATAGTAACCATAAACTACAAACTTGTGTCGTATCTAACACACATTAGGTTCTAACAACGTCATTTCTTAGCATAGTTATAAGGTTTTTCCTTCAATCTCTTAATCTTCTTGCTAAACATACGCTGTGAAACCCTATGTGGAGGACAGTGAGCAAATCTAGGCTATGTCCTTTAGTGTTGAAGAACTACAAAGTCAGAAGGAGGGTTTAAAGGACCCTTTAATTCAAATAATTACAACTCTCCAACTTGAGAGTAAGCCACTACTTGGACTGAACAAAAATAATATGAAATAAAGTGTGTTAACAAATTCAAATACTTAAGCTTAACCTTAAGTAGGACGGCGAAGGAAGCCTAACTCTCAGTGAAATGCAATAATGCGAATTTCACGAGCCAGAACTAGTAATTGCAATTGCTTATGAAGGCGAACTTTCACTAGACAGAGGAAATCTTTGCGCGCACAGCCTTACGGCGATAAATCCAAGACTCTGTCTCCTTTCCTCGTTAACTCCTGCCTTTTAACTGCTATCAGATTTATGCGATTTGCTTAAATATCTCGCTCGCGCTAAATTCGGGCAGCAACTGAAACTTTGAGATATCGATAGGAAAGTTCAAACTAAAAATAATTTGGTTAGTTAAAATAATGAATGCTACATAGTCTCTTCGAATTAGACATCGCACCTTCAGTATGGCATTAACTATTCTTGAACTGGCACATTTATTAACCTGAAGACAGATTACTTGCTCTGCAAAGCATAGCAGTATGTACGTTAGAACTATATACAGTGTGTCAGCAATGTAATACGTCAGTCCAATACGTAATTTATGTTTATACAGAGCCAGACTTTTATACACAAATTTTGTACTACATCAAAAGGCTGTGCTGTATATGTAAATGTTAATATCTTTTCTTTATAGTACCTAACCTACACTATTCTTCATATAAACTTTACTATCATGATAATTTATAGATATATATATGGATATGCATGAAAGTATGTATACTTTTATTTATTTTGGAATATATATGTATATATGTGTGTATATATCTGTGTTTGTGCTGGTTTTTATATGTATTTATATTTTGATTATACCGTTCTTCGAGTGCCTTGTATGCACATGTATATTTCTTTTTTGCATTTAATAAATGTCGTCTGCTCTGCCGGGGCGGCCCAGAGTTGCGACCTGGCAGCTAGTGGTTAACTCCCGCTGGGTCGGTAACCAATTCTGCATGGATATAACAACTATATGCCAACTCAGCGGTTTACCTTCTCTAACCACTCTATCGTCTAGGCGGCTAAATACTAAAATATAGTACAATAAATATTGCTATAAACGTGAAGTCCAACATAAGGGTTTACTAAAGGAATCTAATCTTGAAGGTGCTTTTTTTTCGCCTTAAAGTTCTCTAAACACTGATCAAGTTGACGAGTTTATGGGGTTTTGTTTATTTAATTCAATGTTCAATCTTAGAACCCCACAAACATTAACAAGCGAATAATCGCTTGAAAGTGTGTGAACAAACATGTAAGATGTAAGAAGGGTTAACTACCCTTTATTTCTTAGAATAAATACAATCAGTTCCTAAATCTGACTATACAGCAAAGCCTGCACTCGGGCTTGAAATTAAATAAGTATGAAATCAAACTAAACTAAGCTTAACTAAAGCTGACTGAAGATATAGCCGAAGCTATCAAGATTCTAAGTAGTTGGCCCCTAAATCTGAAGCCAAACAAGCGCCTAAAGTATGGCCGAGCGTAGCTATAGCTTAAAGAGACGTAGCCAAAAGGCAAACGCGCGCTAGTCAGGAACTCAGGCTGTCTCTCGAAGTCGGTGAAACATCGACTTAAATACTACTCTTTACGCATCTGCATTCACTGCGTTTCTGAAATGACATTCTGGTAGGAAATTGTAAGCTGAAATTAGAACTGATAGGATAGGTGCATAACTTAAAACAACTATTAATAAAATTAGCACAAACCTTACATTTTGGCTGACTGAAATGTCTCATATAAAAATTCTAAATTGTTATTTGCAAGAGAACAATTATTTACAACATTCATGTTCTGATTTACAACTTTCTATTCTGTGGGCTTTTACTAACCAGTGAAATTTCCGGCTAAAATTAAAGAAGATCACAGAGGGACAAATAGCAGTGGGATTCAAGCACGCTTACCGATTGATACAGGAACGAAACGTTTTCCATTAGCAAATTAGTTTATTCAACGGACTTCATTGTTTATTCCACTCCCTCAAGCGATCCCGCTTCCATCCACTAGCTCTGCACCTGTCTGGGGTATATCCAGTCTTCATTATCCCTCGTTTTCGCATTACGGTGTGCAATTTCCAAATATTACCAAAAGAAAGAAAAGAGTTTCGGCGAATTTATTTGAACTGTCAATATGTGAATCAAAGGAATGTTAATGAATAAATCAGCGGAAAAATAGCAGATGCTGAGCATCGTCTGTGTGATAAAAGTGAAACCTTTAGGTGTGATGTGTTTGATTACGGCAAAGCCCACGAGGGCTATCTGCCTAAGCGGAGGAATCCCTTCGTGAAGGACTTTCTATGGTAAACTATCTCGTATACTCCGTTACACATGGGGAAAACCATGAAAACGCCCATGCAGCCAGCCTGGGATTCCAGCTCAACACCTGCCAGTTGACACGTTTAAGAATACATCTAGTCGGTTTGAGCTCTTTTAAAAGTAAGTCTCTTTTTTGTTCTATAACAGATCCTCACTTTTCGCCACAACTTTCCGCTTTAGTATCGACATCCCAGAAGGCGTAAAATCGTAAGAGGAATGTATAAGAAGAAGATCTTATACATTATACAAAAGTACTTTTTGATGGTATTGATATAACCTCATGAGAAAGTTCGTGGATTTCTTGTCATTCGGGTAGCATTCGCTACGAAGATTTTTCTGAATGATTAGATAACTGCTTTAGACCACAGATAGTTTACAGATTCATCTCAGCTGATGCGGAAGCGTGATTAATTTAGTTCTCCCGCATTTTATTGACTTAATACAATACAATCCTAATTTTCCATCTTTACTCAGCATTGGTTCCAAAAATGATGGGATTGGGTAGAGGAATTGTGAGAACCTGAGTGATGTTACTCTTGATCAGAAATAAGAAAAAATGTACCCTTATGGGGTTATAAATTCGCTTAGCATAAACTAGTTATTTATAAAATCAAAACAGCTAACATTATAGCTTTAAGAGAGGACTGAAAAGGAAAAAAATGTAAACGTAATTTAAGTATTATTATTGGGCATAAAATAAAAACGAGAAAATGACTCTTAGAAGAATGTAAATTTCATTATCTTTCCTCTTAAATTAGGTTCTGTCGTTTCAAAGCCCCTACTGTGGCTTCTTTTACTTCCTTAAAAACAAACTTCCGTTTTCCTTTTTTAAATGCGCTCCCCAACGTATTTAGATTCCAAAATTTGACTTTCATCAAATTCTCACAATTCCTAGAACCAAGCTCATAATTTTTGGAACCAATGCTAAGTAAAGATGGAAAATTAAAAAATTAGGATTGTATTTAATTAAGTTAATAAAATGCAGCAGAACTAAATTAATCGTGCTTCCCCATCAGCTGAGATGAATTACGTTTTTATTTTTTTTTCTTTTACCTTACTTTTAAGTGCATCCAAATGAACTAATTATCATTCAGTTAATCTAAATAAACATATAAGGATGCTAATTAAGTAAAGCTTAATTATGTCGACATTACAAAAGGCTTTTCACATCTCGATCTTAGACCGCAGTGCATTACTTAGTACTCATCTCTTTATGCACAGAGTAACTATGGAGATACAGTAACCATGGAGATGGGTACTGCTCTAGTACTGGCCCTCGTTGTGGAATTTTGTTTTAGTACTGCGCCTGGTCATGAAATTTAGCACGAAAGCTCTTCAGAGAAAAGTCTAGCACTTTCCGAATAGAATAGAGCTTAACGACTGCACAAATTAACCAACTGGAAGAAAAGCGAATTTTTATACAACAATGTTTGAAGAAATGGATCTTACTTCGTACGCAAGCACTTTAACTATCTTCCATCGGAACGCCAGATGCAGACTAAATATACGTCTAATAACAAAGACCTTCAAGTTCAAAGCATTCACATTGTTCTCCCATTACGTATTCCGATAAATCACGTGACAGATTCTCCCATGCGCTTCTGCGAATGTCTGTACACCGTTATCAACTCAGTTTCTTCCCGTATTACATTTTTCGATAGCTAAAGAAAGAATCATCATTAATTATTCCTAAAGAAGATTCTTCTGCCAGATACAACTTCCAGATTTTTAACATTTTTTTAACCGAGGCTAAATTTAGAATTTTTTACCTTGGACCCTTAAAACTGACCTTTAGATTTTTTTTTCTTACGTTTGTAGAGTCATTAGGTTATTTGGAAGTAGGAGATGTGAAAAATGAGCAATGCCTTCGCCGGGACTCGAAACATGGACCTCTCGAATACGCGCCGAGCGTGCTGACCACTACACCACGAAGGCATGCGAAGAAGGTGGGAGAAATACCTTATATACTTCCCCTTTTAAAGTGCGACTGGGGATTAGGGGACCCAGTCGTCAAATCCCTGTGGTGAAGAATCATCACCCACCAACTTTTTTTTTATTCGGGCGCCACTTGCAGAATCAATCGGTTATTTGGAAGCAGGAGATGTGAAAAATGAGCAATGCCCTCGCGAGGACTCGAATCACGGACCTCCCGGTTACGCGTCGAGCGTGCTGACCACTATACCACGAAGGCAAGCGAAGAAAGCGGGAGAAATGAATTATAAGTTGTTTGTTTTGAAATTTACAGCAACTACTTGATGATGTCCAGAAAAATAAAATAATCAATAGTTAGTTGGCTTTTCAATAATTTGTAATAATTTATGTTTTTTAAAATAAATGTATATATTTTGAGATTTTTTTTAATTGATAAGGAGTCGTTTATTCACGTTTTTCATTTTCGAATTAAATCGTATATGTAACGTCGCAAGAAATTTGTAAAGTACATCCCCAAAATTATTCTGAGAGACGAATCTTATAATCAAATTAAGTATACTTTTATTTGGAAAGAAAAAAAAAGATCTCAAAGTTTAAAAAACAATTCAATTAAGTATGAATTTGAAAATGTAACAAAGAAAGCAGCACTTGAACATTATAGACTGCATTTTTTTTACACTTTTCCAACTAATATCACTGAAATGGACATCATTACCGTTCATAATCTCATATAATCTTATCCACAATCTGAGAAAAAAGTAATAATTAAGATCTGCCCATGAGCTGATCTAGCCGTAATGCAACATAAACTTATTTATTTATGTAAAACGATAACAGTATTATTTTAAGCAGAAATTATGTGGCAAATATATGTGCAACTGCAGCGCAACCTAAATATGTGTCATTCTCGCAACGATCGATTTCCCGCTCGCGTTACTTCTCATTTTTATTCACGAATGAATTTCTATATAAATTACGTTACTTGTTAGCACATCCATTGCTCATCGAGCTATCGTTTTTCTGAATTAATCATTTGTAAATCTCGTTCTCGGCGTGTTAAAAGACTCAGGTTTTCGCTAACGCATTAAGTTAAATATTTTCCAAAAAGGCGGAATTCGTGAATTCCGTAAGTGTCCTTCGTTGAGGGGAAGGGGGTCGTAGGCGTCTGATTTTACGCGCGTAAAGTATCTAACATTTCTGGTTATCAGTTCATGGCTCAATGATGACAAATTTGCTCTAGGATATTGCAATAATTTACTGTGATGGGGTTTCCTTTTTTATGCTTCTTTTGGCAACGCTGCTTGTCTATAGCGAACTTCCTCTAGGTAATGGCACATCTTATAGAAACGGAGGTCATACACTTCAGGCAGGGATCAGTCAGGAAATGTTATGTTATATTTCTTTCTTGGAGAATATTGATAGAAGGCAAAGAAAGTTTACATTTCATCTTCTTGGGTTTTGTCCCACCTGCAACGTCTTTTCTCATCGCATATCTTACTTTTAATTTTGATTCAATAGTTATTCTATTTTTTCTCTTTTTAGTCCAAAGGGATTTAGTCCCGAAGGACTATTACTTTCGTTTTGCGATTTTGCGTCGATTCACTCTGAATGCCCGTTTCACTTTTCAAATTGTTGCCACTAAATGTTATCGCTCTGCATTAAATTTTAAAAAATGAAAAATCTGCATAAATGTATGCATGTTTCTCGCATTGTGATAAAACCTAGAGCCATCGAATTTTGAATGACGTAATCCTACTGCGAATATGGGCATCTGGAAGCCCTAATTTTGAATTTGAAATTTGCTTTATTATCGATTTTATGTTTTGTAACATTTCAACGAATTTCTGATTAACAAACTAAATGATTTCAAAGCGAGCAATGGCAACACTGTA
>KK116620.1:442001-493377 GCA_000611955.2 Stegodyphus mimosarum
ACATTTTTTTACTTCCTTGTGCGAAGTAAAAAGAAAGTATTGTAATCGCGAAAAATTTTGGGTACCATATTTCAACGAAAATATCAATTTTGACCGCTATCGAATGCAATTTAACAATGTTTTTCAGTGACATCCGTACGTAATAAATAAATAAGAATAAAATATAAAGAATAAAAAATAGAATAAAAAGACTCTTCCCCCCCAGATAATTATAACACTGATTTAAAATGGATTCTGAAGAGATTCAAAAACGAGTAGCCTCAGAACGTTGAAATTTTGCAGAAACCGCAGCTTTAACAAGTAGATGTGTACCTCGCATTTTGGTTGCAATCGGCCGCACCAAAACTGTATAAATATATGAATATATATATATCGACTCTGCTACTCGGCTCAGTGAGCTCAGTTTCTTTATTCTTATAAGTTTGTAAATTGTGCATTTTTTGCTTTAAAAATGATTGAATTATGTTGTTCTTATCTTTCGGTTAAGGTGTTTATGCCTTTAGTTAACCTGCGTGCAATAATTGTGGAATTAACCACAATTTAAAAGTTTTTTTAAGTGCGGCTAAGCTTTATTTTTAGTTATGATAGCGGCATATTTGTTTACATTAGAAGCTTAGCAGAAGAGTGAATTTGTTGCCAATCTAGAGAAAATAAGCTTCGCAACAACAATGTAACGTCTTCTTTTATTATTGCGAATTAAATTATGCATTCTGCAATTATCATTTAAGGTATTAGCTGGTTTTTGCGTACAAATTGTAATTTTAATCGTAATTTTTTTTATTGTTTTAACTGTACTTCGTGTTTTATGTTTTTCTATATCTTTCAATTTTTAATGAACATATTTTTTAATTTTTATGTATTTGTGGCTTGTCGCGAAGTGAGAACTGAATTAATTAGCAGCGCATGCGCATTATGTAAGCGGCGCTGAATCGTCTGTGAAAACGTTTTCCTTTTTTTATTTGTTTAATTTCTTTTATGCATCGTTTTAGATTTATTATAGTATTTGAATAGAACTTGTGGTAATTCTCCAGGTGCTATAATTTTTGCTCACTGTGAGTTATAAAATGAATGAGATGTAACGCTGTTAAGTGAATCTAGCGTCGAAGTGTGGCTATGGTAAATAAATACAGTGAACTCTAAAGAGTGCATTTATTCTATTGTGGTTTATGCGCTATCGACGAAGTAGATTTAATTCAAAATTCGTTATCTGTTAATTCGATATGTTTAAATGAAATGCAGGAAATTTGCGTATAATTTAACATTCCGTACAAGGAGGTCATGTGGTGTACACATCAGATTTTTTTTAATTAAATTATTATAACTAGTCCATTTTTTTTACAAAATATTACGGAATTTTTAAACAACTTTGAAAATGCCCTTGTTTTTAAATCAAAGATCATATGAATTCATCAAATTCCGAAAGCAACTAAATTTAAACTCGACGATCTAATAATTAAAATCATCAGTCCTTCCATCTTAAGCCAGCGATGGGATTCATTGTAATTAATCCATTTATTTAAATACTGCATATGGCGATAAATGTACCAACTTTTTTCTTATCAATAACGGAGTCTATTCAACGGACTATGTCTACGATTCGGTTGGATTAAATAATTAAGGTAAAACCAACTCGGAAGCTGTCTGCATATGGACAAGGATTGCTCGTGGTTGGTTTCTACACGAAGCACCATTTAAGCGAACTAACTCGTCTTCATGTTACATATAGTGAAAAGTACAAAAATTCCCACGCAGCCAAAAATGTTCGCCGAGATTCGAACCCATATCTAACTACCAGCGTTCAGCGACATTGCCGTTCAGCCGATGATGGGTCTATGCCGATGGAATTAATTTCGATTTATAATCCGTCCATAAGAATTAAAATCCAATAAAATTAGAAATTCGTCCTCACTCTGAGGATAAATTTATTCTCTGTATTCCTAACATTTACAAAAGTCTAAAGTAGAATACAGAATTAAATTAGACAGAGCAAGTCATAGTGCTTTCTGATTATCCTCATCTCCATGAAGAATCATCACGTCATTGGCAAATTTATGAAATGGCAGAAAACATTTGTTTGGCTTTACAGATCCTAAGTACTTTTATATTCAGAAATAACAAAAGCATTTAAAAGAAATTCTATTGGGGGGGGGACTAAAATATATACAGTCGATATTCATATTTTTACAGCTCGCATTTTTTTCCTTGTTTTACCTGGTGTCGTTCAGCCACTATAGTCTTTGTATCTTTTGCAGTAATAAGAAAAATAACAAAAAATATTTTTCTTAAAAATCCGAAAGCTTTCAGATTTTATATTACCCCCAAAGAGGTTTTTTTTTGTAACCTTTTGCGTGTTATCTTCATTTATTACATATCACGTTTTCGTACTTAAACCATAAAATTAAATTCAAGTGCAATATCACAAAATATTTAAAAAGAGCATATCTTTAGAATTTTCGATACATAGTCTCGTGGATTGGAGATTTTTTCCCACTCTTCCCGTACAGTATTTCCATTGCTCGCTTTGAAATCGTTGAGTTTGTTAATCAAAGATTCGTTAAAGTTTTACAAATATGAAATCGATAATAAAACAAATTCCATATTCCAGATCTGCGCTTCCAGACGCCCATATTCGAGTGAAGGACTACGTTATTTAAAATTGGATGTCTCTAGATACGGTTGTTTTTTCACAATACGAGAAACACTCTCATGCAGATTCTTCATTATTTAATTTCTTTAAATATATCGCAGGGCACTAATATTTGGGAGCAATAAATTGAAAAGTGAAACGCCATTTTATAGTGGACGATGCAAAATGACAAAACGAAATTGCCCCTTTGGGTTAATAAATGCAAAAGCAGTGTCTTCCAGGAGACAGGATCTTTCTTGCGAAGAGTAACGATTCTGTCACGTAGCACGATCAATCCCTAGGTAAATGTTGTGCTTTTATTTGAGAAATTTTAAGTTCTTTTTATTGTTTTCTTACACCATCGGCGTTGAAAAAAAAGTGTAAGATAAGTACGAATAGCTGTTAGATGATTGTGGGGACATGGATTAAAATTCAGATCCATAATCTAGGTTTAAAAATAATCGAAAACCCCTGTAGTCCTATCTCAGTTTCGCCCATACTGGAGTCTGAAGCTTGAAAATTTTTTGGAAAAAATCCTTAAGCTTTGGTGATTGTTACTTTCAGCCAATCGGCGAAAGAGATTTCATTAACTCTTCCATGAGGAAGGCTTCTTATTTTGGAGAAATGCTTTGGTTTATTTGATTGTGGCAATGCACTCGAGGGCTATCTGCATAAGCGAAGAGATTCCTTCGTGGAGGATTTTCTAATGGAACTGGCTCGTATATACGTTACACATTGGGAAAACCACAAAAACGCCCATACAGCCAACCCGTTCGCCGGAATTCGAACTACAGTTCGGCGACTAGTGCGAATTAGTGTTCGGCGATTTTACACTGAGCGGCTGTTTGGCAAATTTGAATCCGGATAGAGCTTAAGTGTTCAGAGTGCTTACTCTTTGGTCAGTGGTGAGCCGTGAAGGATTCGGATTAATGTTTCAATACTTACGCCGGGCTTTCTTGAAAAATCATTGTTTCCATTGCTCCATAACATTATACAACTTAGAAACTAAAATGCAGATAACATCCATGCAATCACCGACAGTTCAGTGTTCCATACATGCCATCGAACAACAGCACTCAAATTCTCCAATAGCCCGGCAAATTCAGGACATCATAAGCGCAAGTAATAAGAAATTTGTCCTCTCATGGACTAGATGGCACAACGCCTGTGAAGGTAATGAAAGGGCCGATTTTCCAACACTAGACGAAACAGTATCTCAAATTCATTTCCCATGGCCTAAATCAGCATTCAAGTACAAACTAAAACAAATGGCGAATGAAAAGTGGCAAGTCAATGGGATCAAGGACCACAAAGACGGCGTACATTCGAATTGCTACCTAAGGTTGACGAAAATACCACAATATCAACCTACTTTCTCCAAAGAACGTCTATGTAAAGAAGGAAAGGCTCCATAGACGTAATGTAAACCAGTTTGTCTTCTACGCCGGTAGAAAGAAAAGGGAATATTCGCCAAGGGATTTGGCGACGGAACCTGTTGGCGAGAATTTCCCCTCTGTGATGTACCGGATCTGGCCGAGATTTTCATCCTCCGCCACGTGTATAGAAAATTGAGGAACACGGGTTAAGATGAATCGTTCTTTGACCTGGGAAATGATGAAATATTAGGTGAAGTTTCACTTTCACTGGCTGTTAAACTTGCATTATACATATCGCAGTTTGATGTCACTTCTGCTGCTGCGAAGTCTTCCTTCCAAACAATACATATTCTTTGCTTTCTCACCCGGTACATCTTGGGTCACGGTCCCTCCCCCAAATATTTTTATGATCGCAATATGGCTACGTCGGATACATGCATATATGGGGAAAGCAGAGACCTTGAAGCAGAGATTACATGTTTCAGCGTCCGCTAACGTCAGCCCATCACATTCGCCATGCCACCGATACTGGAAAAGAATTTAGAAGATTCATCATTAAGCACCGTAAAGTCTTCCAAAACATCAAAAATATTATTGATTTCCTACACCGCCAAGGACTGGACCTCTGTCATCCATAGCATATAACCCGAAATAATTCCCCAAGTTAAGAAAATGCAACAATAAGAATATCCACTCTCCACCCTCTTACTATGCAGGAGTTACTCAGAAAACACGCTTAAATATCTTCATTTATGGAGACAGCCGTAACTTTTCTTATACCTACTCAAACTACGAACTATGAACTACTTCATACTGTGCAATGTGTTGACAGATACACCAGTACTACGCACTCAACACTATGTACCATGAAATGAATTTATTAACTGTGTGCTGAAATATGAACTGTGCTAAGAATGAGCTTTTAAACTACGAACCATGTAACAAAAAACCAAATAAACAACGAACCACGAAGTATAATCATTCCCCCCCCCCAACAAAGCTCCAAACCGAAACGCGAAAGAAATATGTATGTACATTTGTAAATGACTTATTGTATTTATCCATTGTATTTATTGTACTTACCAATGTATCAATGCAAAATACCCGTGTAAAGTATATCGTCTGTAATGAAAATTATGCACCATTAATATGTAACTATTACGAATGCTGCAATGTAAACAAATGCTCGAGGATGACGTTAGCGTGCCCGTGAAGGTGCACTTCCATAGATGGTTAGTACAGTGGGGGCGATATCAGTTTTCCCCATCGCGATGTTTTGTTTTTCCCTGTACCTTTTTCTGTCTGTCTTTTGAAACTGTACGTTTTGCTATTACCTTTCCTGACACTAAAATGCCAAATTCCTTCAATTCAGAAAGAACGCTCCTCGTATATGTAAAATGTAGAATATATTGTTACGGATTTCGTATTTATTTAGAATTGTAATTAAAATTGTTTTATTTTCCCGTGCAACGCAGACGATTTTTAGGAGAAATCTACCCCGGATAAGTAAAAATAAAAGAGCGCGTGAATTTAATATTTACTAAATAAATATCTCGTAATTGTTGTTGCCATCCACAAAAATCGAGGTTTTACCAGAATGTTCTAGGGAATAATTAAAAAGCTTATAAAACCCGAATTAAAACACCTCATCTGAGTTGTAGTTGCAACTGTTTTAAGCGAACTGCTTTTTGTTTGCTTAATGCTGTGACCGATTGTAGTGAATTCGCTGTGAGATCGGATTAACTTTATCTGTTTTTGAATTGAATTCTGTTTAACATTTGAGATTGTACGAATTGTACGAATATCTCTGAGAAAATATTTCAGTATTTTGTTTTATTTCGTGTGAAAAGAACAAATTTTATTAACTTTTGAACGATTTGTGCATTCAATCTATTACGAACCCGTATGCATGCATTAATCTTATATAACTGCATTAAATACTTTTATTCTCTTACTACACACATTTTATCAACCAAATTTGATTGCTTTAAATGTATTACAATATATAAGGCGGTTGCCATCTCCTACGGTCTCAAAATTTTGCGGTAAATCTTGGAATGCATTGCCTTAGGGTACGGAGTCTCTCTACTGAATACTTATTCATTTTAAAGAAAGAGTTCAGAACAAACATTGACCGCTTGCAAGGAAGAAACTTGCCGTTCAACTTTTGAGTGCACGATATTTCTCAGAAATCAGAACTGTAATTCGAGTTTTGATAACCACAAATTGGGGGAACATCAAATCCGAGTTTAAGGGAGAATTTATTATTAAAATAAGCTTTGAATGCCAACTAAGCTGAAGGTCGGGAATGAAATAGAATTAGACAGTTTCATTCATCATTAAAAAAAGATCTGATGTGTACACCACATGACTTCCTTGTACGGAATATTAAATTATACTCAACTGTAAGTTTGAAATAAGCATACAAATTGTATTCTCTACGAATTGTCTACTTCTAATTAAAAGAACACATTATTGTAATATACAAAAAGAAAACTTTATTAAATAAGATTAGCCACAACAAGTCTTACCACATTCTACGAAACCATAACAAACTCGTTCAAGATGTCAGATCATTCTTTAAATCCTTTTCACAAAATAAAGTATCAAAGTTGCCAAAAATTTAAACTTAAAATTATATCTATAAACAAATACTATCAATCCCCCCCCTTATTTGTGTTTAAAGATATATTACTTTTAATCAGTCAGTCATGTCCATACTTTAATAATTCATCCTTCAATTTCACCCTAAGTACAGTGTCTCACAAAAGTGATGGGACACTTGTGCCTTACAAAAGAAACCTGTGGTAAAATAAATTAAAAAAACATGTAAAACTTTATGGGGGTGTGTTTCATGCTTAAATTTAGTAACAATTATTACATAACATACACTTTCTCAAAATATTAAAATATTAATTTAATAAAAATACAATTGTTTAGAACGGAGCAAAAAATGGCTCACGTAAGTGATGGAACACTTACTTTTCCACCAAATATTTATCCAAAAATTTTACTTTTTAAAAGTTTTTAATATTTTATTGGATTTCCTTTTACTTTTAAAACATGATTTAATCTTCTCGGGATGGATTCGAATAATTTTTTTGTGATTTCTGCAGTGATTTTACCCCATTCTTCTTGAAGCACCGATTTTAATTGTTGTTTTGAAGAAATGGCGTGTTTGCGAATTCTTGATTCCAATTCTTTCCAAATATTCTCTATGGGATTTAAGTCTGGAGATTGTGGTGGTGTTTTTATTATTTCACGACAGTAATACAGCAACCAGAGTCTAACGTTCAAAGCAGTGTGCTTGGGGTCATTGTCCTGGTAGAATTTAAAATCGTTATGGAGGTTCAATTTTCGTGCTGAAGATTTCAAATTTTGATTTAATATGCCAGTATACTTGTACTGATTCATTATACTGAAAATAAAAACAAGATTACCAACTCCAGCGGACGACATACACCCCATACCATAACTCCTCCTCCACCATGTTTTACTGCTGGCACCAAGTTCTGTTTGCGAAATTTTTCCCTGGGTTTTCTCCACACCATGATTCTACCGTCAGAACCAAATATATTAAATTTACTCTCATCAGCAAATATAACTTCATTCCAGTAATCAAAATTCTTATTTATGTTGGATTTTGCGAAAGCCAGTCTGAGTTATCTATTCTTTTCACTTACGAAGAATTTTTTCCTGGCTGCTCTACCGGGATATCCAGTAGATGGAATTACTCCTCTAATAGTCTCAGGATTAAAAATTACTCCATATAATGCTTGTAAATCAGCAGCAACTTTAGGAGCACTCCTTCTTGGAATTTTTTTTAATATTTCGAACGATAACTCGCTTTATTCTATTGGATAGCTTTGATGTTCGGCCAGGTTTTCTTTTATCCTGAATCATATGATTCTTTTTATATCGTTTAATGACACTGAAAACTGTTGAATTACTCAAGTTAACTGCTTCAGCAGTTTCTCTAATAGATTTTCCACGTTCAGTATGCAAATTAATAACTAATTTTCGAATTTCAGGCAAAGTTTCTTTTCGTTTAGCATTCATGGCTGCACAGAGCTAAAAAACACAAAAATTTCAAAACAAACTGGAAAGAAATAATGCAAACGATTTTATAAATTATTGCCAATTGCTTTTGAGTAAAAATAAAAACCCCCAAAAATATTTTTAGACTATTTTTGTTGCATAGTCTAATGGTGTCCCATCACTTATGTGAGCCATTTTTTGCTCCGTTCTAAAGAATTGTATTTTTATTAAATTAATAATTTAATATTTTGAGAAAATGTATGTTATGCAATAATTGTTACTAAATTTAAGTATGAAACACACCCACAAAAAATTTTTACATTTTTTTAAATTTATTTTATTACGGTTTCCTTTTGTAAAGCACAAGTGTCCCATCTCTTTTGTGAGACACTGTAAATATTTTGTTAAAACATCCGCTTCTTGATTTTGTGAACCAACAAACTGAGGAATGATTTGATTCATTTCATATTCATCTTTTACGAAGAAATATTTTGGTTAATGCGCCTTGAACTACTACTTTGTTTTGGGTTTTTTATCCAATCTATTAATGCTTGACAGTCTGTTCTAATTTCTATTGGTTTTTCAAGTACATCATCTTGTCCCAGTTCTTCAAGTAAAAAGATGTACCATTTAATTTCACATGCACATTCACAGAATGCCACAAGTTCAGCTTCCATTGCAGATAGAGCAACTATTCTTTGTTTATTGCACTTCCAATTTAAAAAATTTTAGCTAATTTAATGAAATAACCTAAAAATCATTTTCCATCTTCGTATCTGAAGAAGCATTTAATTTCCCTTTGTCTGACATATATATTAAACACGCATTTTGTGTTCCTTTAATGTATCTAAATATCCTCTTCACAGCTTTCCAGTGTTTCTCTCTGGGATCTTGATTGTGTGTTGACAAATTACTTACGACAAAAGCTAAATCTGGCCTTGTCCCTGTTGCTAAGTACATTAATCTTCAATCATACCTAGAGCTTCTTGATATTTTGTCTTCGACACAGGTGGCGAAGATGATATGTCATCAAGATTTTCATCCGATATTCCTGGAGTCTTGACTGGTTTACATTCTTTCATTTCAAAGTTTTTTAAGATTTTAGTTATATAATCGTCTTGATTGAATATAAGTTTTCCAGATTCTTGCCGGATGTCTATTCCTAAAACTTTGTGTGTTTTAGTGACTTCTCGTAATGTAAACGATTTAGATAGTTGAGAGGTGATGTTATCTATCTCAGAATTCGGATTTCCAGTCACCATTAAGTCGTCCACATACACTGCTATGATAAGATAGTTGATCTTATCTTTATAAATATGAACTCATGGATCTGATTTTAATCTAGTTAAATTCCTTTCCTTAAGAATTTTACGTAATTCTTCATACCAGCATTTTCCTGATTGCGGTAATCCTTATATACTTTTGTTCACAAGATATACTTTGTTAGGATCTGATATGAATCCTTGTGGTTGTTCTATGTAAATTGGTTTATCCAAGTACCCATTCCAATATGCAGTTTTTACGTCGAAGAATCTTATTTTGTAGTTTTTGCAAACTGAAATCAATAACAATGTTCTAAAGGTTGCAAGTCTCATTACTGGACTAAATCCATCTTCATAATCAATTCCTTTCCTTTGATTAAATCCGTTTGCTACAAGTCTTGCTTTGTAAATTGTTTCTAAATTTCTCTTTTCATCCTTTTTTGAGAATATCCAGGGGCTTTTAATAACTTTCTTATCGATGGGTCTCAAATAATTCCCAGTCTTCATTAGCCTCCATTGAACTCAGTTCCTGAATCATTGCATGTAGCCAGAATTGACTTTCATCAGATTCTACAGCTTCATCATATGTCTTAGGTAATTCTTAATTTATATTGTATACTACATAATCTTTTAATTTTTCTGGGAGTTTTGTCGCTCTCGCTAGTCTTTTCTATACAGAATATTCATGACTATCATTTCCAGGTTCTTCATTTATTTGTGGGTACTCTATTATTGGCATTTCCAATGAATTGTTTTCGTCGTGTTCATCACTGTTTGATGGTAAAATTTTTTCAGCTTCTTCATCCGTTGTATTATCTTCTCTTTGGTATCTGCCAGTTATTCTTGAATTATTTACACTGCCATTAGTTTGTTGTTTGTAAAAAATAATAAGTTCTTTTAATATTTGATTTTTATCGAATTTTGGATAATTTTCTTTTATTAAATGCGATCCAAATTTCTGCTCATTAAATTTTACATCTCTCACTTCTTGGATTTTATTTAGATCAGGAATATAAATTTTATAATCTTTTCTCTTCTTGCTATAGCCTATCATAATTCCTTTTCGAGATTTTAGATCCATCTTTCTACGTTTTTCTCGTCTTATATGAACGTATGCTTCACATCCAAATCTTTTAAGATAAGTAATGTTGGCGCTTGCATCCTGTATACAGTTCATTTGGTGTAAACCTTTTATTCACATTTACAGCTACTTTAACGCTTTCAGATCAAACTGTTATTGGTAATTCTGCATCAATTAACATAGTCCTAGCAGATTCAATTATGGTACGATTAAAACGTTCAGCTTTTCCATTGCTTTCTGGAGTAGAAGGGGTTGTAAGTTCGTGTTTAATTCCCATTTTTTCAAAAAATTCTTTTATACTTTTAGCTAAAAATTCACTACCATTTTTTTATCACTACGAATTCTTTTTAGTTTCTTTCCTGCTTGTCTTTCTTCTTGGATAATAAGCTTGATTAAAGCTTCTGAAGTTTCGCTTTTCTTCTCATTTGTTATCAAAAATATGAAATTACTGTAACCATCTACCACTGTTAAAAAATAACTTTCGTCTATTGATTTCTCAGTTGGTCCAACTAAATCTATAAGCCATAATTCTAAAATATCTTCAGATTGCTTAAATTGCACACTTTTATAAGATGTTCGTGTCATTTACCCCAATGTACAAGGTTCACAATTCTTTTGGGAAATTTTCACATTTTCTAATCCAATCACAGATGAGTTTTTTTTTTCATTTCTATCAGCTTTTGATAATTTACGTGACCTAATCTCTGATGCCATATTACATCATTAACATTACTAATTTTAGCTTCTTCAACTATATTGCCTTCAAATTTATTTCCATTTCTGTTAGCTATATATAGAATGTTTCCATGCTTATTGATCACTTCTGCTTTAGTTTTGGTAAAAATTACTTTTAAATCAAGTGTTTTGGGAAATTTTTACATTTTCTAATCCAGTAAAAAATGAGTTTTTTTTTATTAGCTTTTGATAATTTATGTGACCTAGTCTCTGATGCCATAGTACATCACTAACATTACTAATTTTAGCTTCTTCAACTATATTTCCTTCAACTTATTAATTTATTTCCATTTCTGGTAGCTATATATAGAATGTTTCCCTATTTATTGATCACTTCTGCTTTAGTTTTGGTGAAAATTACTTTAAAATAATAATCTACAATTTTTGACACTGACAGCAAATTTTCACTTAAATTCGGTACTTGCAGAACATTTTCTACCCTCAAAATGTTCTTATTTCTATCAGATTGCATTTTAATGTTACCAATACCAATTGATTTGATCATGGCGTCTTTTTCAGCTGTCATTATGTGTCGTTCTTCATCTTTAAAATCAGTAAATATTTCTTTACTAGTTGCCATGTGATGTGAAATGTGGCTCCTGAATCAATAATCCATTTAATTTTTCTATTTTCTTGTCCATCTATTTTATTCTTTCCATCATTTCTATCTTGATCAAGACATGAACTTTCTATTTACTTAGATACTTCAGATAAGCATGTAGCTGATTTATATTCTTTTTTTTTTTGAGATTCGATAAGTTTTATTTGTTAAATTTCTCTGCTTGCGATGCTCTTGTTTGTTTTTCATTTTACATTCAGACGATTTGTGACCGAATTTTCCACAGCTAAAGCACTTTATATTATTACTATTCCGACATTCTTTTATTAAATGTCCTAATTTTCCACAATTAAAGCCTCTTCTTTCGTATTTCGATTTTATCCAATTTTCTTTTGCCTTAGAACTTACTTCTATTTATTTTTCGCTTTGTTTATTTTTTCTTTCCGTTTCTTTTAAACCTTGTATAATTGAAGCTATATCCTTCTCTTTGTTGCTTTTAATGATTTTAACATCAAATTCTAAGTCCTTCTAATATGAAGTAAATGAATTCTTTATCTCTTATTTCATCCCCAACTTGAATACTTTTATTTTTCAGAATGACAGCTCTATTCATGTAATCATCTACAGATTCATTTCGACTCATTTTCAGTTGAGCTAATTCTATTCTACATTTGATTTGAATATCTTCTGTTCTTGCCGCCATTTCATTTTTTATGTTCTCCCATAACTTCTTCGCGTTCTTTTCATTCGCATATTTTAACACTTGTTGAGCTGTCATAGTTTGATTCATTACATTTCTTGCTATCGCATTATTATCATACCATGCTTCCCAAGTTTTTATTTCACTTTCGAAATCAACATCGTTTCTTTTATATGGTTTTGGTGGTTCATCAGTTTCTCCATATTTTCAAACTTCTTAATTCACTTTCGATTTTATTTGCCCATATAAGGTCATTATCATCAGTTAATTTTTCTACGTAACTCAAATTTATCATATTATATCACTTATTTTCTAATTTATAATCACTTGTTTTAACACAAATCGAATTTACAGTGTCTCACAAAAGTGATGGGACACTTGTGCTTTACAAAAGGAAACTGTGGTAAAATAAATTAAAAAAACATGTAAAAATTTTTGTGGGTGTGTTTCATACTTAAATTTAGTAACAATTATTACATAACATACATTTTCTCAAAATATTAAAATATTAATTTATTAAAATTACAATTATTTAGAACGGAGCAAAAAATGGCTCACATAAGTGATGGGACACCATATGCAACAAAAATCGTCTAAAAATAATTTTTGGGGTTTTTATTTCTACTCAAAAGCAATTGGCAATAATTTATAAAATCGTCTGCATTATTTCTCTCCAGTTTGTTTTGGAATTTTTGTGTTTTTTAGCTCTGTGCAGCCATGAATGCTAAACGAAAAGAAACTTTGCCTGAAATTCGAAAATTAGTTATTAATTTGCATACTGAACACGGAAAATCTATTAGAGAAACTGCTGAAACAGTTAACTTGAGTCATTCAACAGTTTTCATTAGAATTACACGATATAAAAAGAATCATATGATTCAGGATAAAAGAAGACCTGCCCGACCATCAAAGCTATCCAATGGAATAAAGCGAATTATCGTTCGAAATATTAAAAAAAATCCAAGAATGAGTGCTCCTAAAGTTGCTGCTGATTTACAAGCATTATATGGAGTAATTGTTAATCCTGAGACTATTAGAAGAGTAATTCTATCTACTGGATATCACGGTAGAGCAGCCAGGAAAAAATTCTTCGTAAGTGAGAGGAAAAAAACTCAGACTGGCTTTCGCAAAATCCAACATAAATAAGAATTCTGATTACTGGAATGAAGTTATATTTGCTGAAGAGAGTAAATTTAATATATTTGGTTCTGACGGTAGAATCTTGGTGTGGAGAAAACTCAGGGAAGAATTTCGCAAACAGAAATTGGTGCCAACAGTAAAACATGGTGGAGGAGGAGTTATGGTATGGGGCCTATGTCGTCCGCTGGAGGTGGTAAGTTTGTTTTTATTGACAGTATAATGGATCAGTACATGTATATTGGCATATTAAATCACAATTTGAAATTTTCAGCACGAAAATTGAACCTCCATAACGATTTTATATTCTACCAGAACAATGACCCCAAGCACACTGCTTTGAACGTTAGACTCTGGCTGCTGTATAACTGTCCTGAAATATCAAAAACACCACCACAATCTCCAGACTTAAATCCCATAGAGAATATTCGGCAAGAATTGGAATCAAGAATTCTCAAACACACCATTTCTTCAATACAACAATTAAAATCGGTGCTTTAAGAAGAATGGGGTAAAATCACTCCAGAAATCACAAAAACATTATTCGAATCCATCCCAAGAAGATTAAATCATGTTTTAAAAGTAAAAGGAAATCCAACAAACTATTAAAACCTTTTAAAAAGTAAAATTTTTGCATAAATATTTGATGGCAAAGTAAGTGTCCCATCACTTATGTGAGCCATTTTTTGCTCCGTTCTAAACAATTGTATTTTTATTAAATTAATATTTTAATATTTTGAGAAAATGTATGTTATGTAATAATTGTTACTAAATTTAAGTATGAAACACACCCACAAAAATTTTTTGCATGTTTTTCTAACTTATTTTATTGCGGTTTCCTTTTGTAAAGCACAAGTGTCCCATCACTTTTGTGAGACACTGCAAATAATGAAAATTATTAATAATTTTTTTCTACAAATTTGTTTATCGCTTTGCTTTAAAATGAAACGAAGAAATTTATGCAAGTTGCTTACGAAGGATTTTGAAATTGTACGTAACTTCATTTGTGGATTAACTGTTAAAAGGTTTTCTTCGCTACTGATGGAACAAACGATTTTCATATAGTGTCACATTGTTGTGATAAATAACTATTCTTTTGTTTCACGTTTGTGAGAAAATACATCTAGGTGTCTTAGAATGTTGTTAAGAATGCTTTTTATAGGAAACGTTATCGGTTTTACATCCGGAATATGTTTATTTCGTCGAATGCCGGATGTTTTAACTTCTAGATAAAAACACGGTGTTTCTTTCATTTGATCCATATCCGTCTCAAACACTGAGCTGTGATTTAGAACAGGGAAATGAGATTAATATGTAGATTATCATACAAACAAATACTAGTCCCAGGTATTATTTTATACCTACGCTATTCTTCCAAATTTATTATACACTGAAAACTGGAACTTTTAAGTATCAACATTAAAAGACAACTTCGTGCATCGTAGTATCACCGCAAAGAGAATTACGGGTATGATTTTTGATTCCGTAAATCGTACAGTGATGGACGTAAATGAAGGTACTTTTGCATTTTCTCAAAAAAATGGGAGAAAAGATGTAAAATTAATTTTTACAGCTTTAGAATATTATAAAGATTACCGCAAAACGTTAAATTAAAATAAATACAATTACAAAATTAAATAGAATGTTTCAGCCGACCTAAATAAAGACAAATGTGAAAGAGCAGAGTCACGTTTTATTGAAATTAAGTTATATTTCGCTATTCCGTGGGTATAAATAAAGCATAAGGCAGATAATAGTTTTGGTTAGTAGCGCTAACTAAAACACTTCTGCTTATTCCGTCGAAATTTTGAAATAGCTAGTTTTTTTTTTTTTTTAAGCGTGTGAAAATTGCGATAGAAAAGGAAAAAAATCATCATCCCTTTACATAATAAGAATAAATAAATCATTGAAAGAAACTGGTGAAATTCTGAACAGGAGAGAATACACAGTAAGAAATGGGGTAAAAATTTCGAATTTTCTGGAAGTGTGGTAAATGAACGAAGAAGTGGTCGCCCAAAAAAACCGACTCGAAGACAAGAGAGAAAAATGTCGATATTGTTAAAGTGAATCCAAACATTTCTTCCATTGCTGTCACAGCAACACTCGAGGATGACCTTCAGCAAAGTCATTCATCTAAAAACTATTTGCAGAATTCTTCATCGAGCTGGTTACAAATCTAGAATAGCCAGAAGAAATGTATTAGTAAAATTAATAGAAAGAAGGGCTTACCGTTGCGAGAGAGAATTAGAATTCTGCGTTGGATCAAAAGTATTATTTTCCAATGAAAGTAAATTCTCATTAATTTCTTGCAATGAAACGAATTTCGTTTGGAGACGACCGAAACCTGAGCTACGAGAAAAATATGTTCAATCAACAGTAAAACACGGATGTGTGATCGTATGGAGCTGCATGTCTGGTGCAAGTCTGGGCTATCTTGAGCTCATTGATGGCATAATGGACCAGCATGTCTATCTGAAAATCCTTAAAGGTAATCTTCATCGAAGGGCCAGCAAACTTCATTTATGCAACAACAACTTCTTCCCTCGACACAATGATCCCAAACACACGGCACATCTGCAGGTGCCCTCCTATACGCCAAACACTCAAACATCCACCTCAGTCCCGACTTAAATCCAATCAGTTTTTTGTTAAAAAAAAAACTTGACAGCGGTGAACGGAAACACGATTATACATTTCACAAATTATGCGTTGTCAAACACCTTTTTTTACTTCCTTGTACGAAATAAAAAAGTATTGTAATCGAGAAAAATTTCGGGTATCATATATTTCAACGAAAATATCTATTTTGACTGCTATCGAATGCAATTTAACGATGTTTTTAACAGACATTCGTACGTTAAGAACAGCATAAAGGACTCTTTTTCCAAGAAACAATTATAAAACTGATTTAAAATGGATTCTGAAGAAGAGATTTATTCGTGGCGTCTGTGCATACGTACTCACAGATGTAGATGTGCACTTCCTACTTTAGTTGCAATCGGCCGCACCAAAACTATATAAATATATCCACTTTGTTACTCAGCTCATTGAGCTTACTTTTTTTATTCTTATATGTTGGTAAATTGTGAATTTTTAGCTTTAAAAAGGATTGAATTATGTTGTTCTTATCTTTCGCTTAAAGTTTTTATGCCTTTATTAAATTTGCATGCAAGATTTGTATAATTATCAGCAATTTAAAAGTCGTTTAAGTACGGCTAAGCCTAATCATTTTTCTCTTGGCGGATATATTTGTTTACATTTGAAACCTAGGAAAATATTGGATTTGTTGCCATCTAGAGAAACTAAGCTTCGCAACAACAAAGATAACGCCTTCTTTTATGATTGCGAATTAAATCACGCTTAATCCACTCCGAAATTTATTCGAGGAAATAAGTGTTAAGATTTACTTCGTAATTTTTAATATAGATATTTTGAATTTTTATGTATTTTTGCCTTGTCGCGAAGTGAGACCTGAACTAATTGAATGAGAAATACTGAATCGTCTGCGAAAAACTATTTCTATCTTTCTCTCTCTCTCTTTTTTTTGTTTTTGTTTTTTGTTTGTTTGTTTAATTTCTTTTACACATCGTTTTAGATTTATTATAGTATTTGAATAGAATATGTATCAACGCGTAGGTAATTCTCCAGATGACATACATAATTTTTTGCATTCTTGATGAGTTATAAAATGAATCAGATGTAACGCTGTTAAGTGAAGCTAGCGCCAGAGTGTAGCTGTGGTAAACAAATAGAGTGAATTTTAAAGAGTGCATTTATTCTATTGTGGTTTATGCGCTATCTAAGCAGATTTAATTCAATCCAATAAGTTCGAATGAAATGCAAAATGCGTATAACTTAATATTCTGTGCAAGGAAGTCATGTGGTGTACACATCAGATTTTTTTAATTAACATAAATGCACGAAAATAAACAGGTGAAAGAGATACTTGCACTATGTTTCTACAAAAAAAAAACGGGTTCACATTAATGCTAATAAAGCGAAAATTAATAAAAACCTATTTTTCTAAGAATAAACTTCTTACGAGACTTTCAATTTTCATGATTTTAAGCTTTCATCGAGTGTGGACGTAAGAAGTTTGGGGATTATTTCTTTCATGCGAATTGAAAAATGTTCATTATTTAGAAAACATAGTGTTTAACTTCATTTTATGCGCATATTTCTTCAAATATCAATTTGAGTGCATTGAAAAAAATTGAAGGAAAGAAATTGAGACTTTCATAATTTCGTTCCAGGTATGGTTAAAAAATCAAAATTCATTACAATTCATAAATGTGCAGTGATTTTATATCATCTACCACTCACTGACTCAAATATTTTATTAAATTTGCTTAGCTTTGCCTTAGCTTTTGCAGAGCAAATTAAGTCTTATATAAGCAAAATTTACGGATACAAAGCTAGACTATGTTAGACAATGCCTAAATACTTCACAAATGAGTTTTATTAAAAAGAGGAGTACTATAGTTTTAGAATCTTCATAACACAACACTACCAACGTCCTTTCTCACAGTATCTTTACAAACGTTGTTTTCCTAGTATCAAACACTTGCAGAGTTGCTTCTTGAAATCCTTATTTCGGAATACGTCGAACAGAATTTCCTGCACCGGAGACCGGAAGGCGTAATGGCAACCGCACATTGAGTTGATCAATGTTAACGAATTTCGTTTACTGCGCATGATCAATAGTGTACCGTTGACGTGGGAGAAAATACTGGCGGATAAAAATAAACAACCCTACACAAGTCTGTTCGTCATGTAGGCCTTAGTGACTCTTTACGATTGCAATACTATGGACACTTTTTTTGTGCTCATTGCATTTGCTTCTTTTCCATTTCATTTTGGTTTATTTCGTTCATAAACATTACATTTAAAATCAGTTATTTGTAATAATTTCTTTGGCTTTAATTCAGTAGTTTAAACTAGATATATTCCTTAAGTTGTTAAAGTATTTATGAATGGAACGCATGGTAAATAATCGATTGCCTTTATTCCTCAGAAGTACAATCCATAAACAACGTCATGCAATGTTTCTTGTTTTGTAATCCTTCTTAAACCAGTTTACAATCGATATTTACACTCTAAGTAATGAAGCAACGTACAACCTAACAAGTTTTAAACCCCCGAACTGTTTACGTCCAGATAACAGAATATCTACCATATTTATCTTTTAAATTTACGCCAAATTCTCTTCTGGGCATGCGCAGTGTGCGTAATTCGTTTAACATTGTTCAACTGAATGTGCGGTCTGCCATTAGGCGACCCGGGGGGGGGGAAGGTATCGAAGCGTCGAACAGCTTTTTCTTGATAACCGCAGTCGTTTAAGTGGTAATTAAACTTCATAATATCATTTATCAGTGCTGCGGCAAGTACGAAATGGAAATTTCTGACATAAATAAAAATTATTTCACTTTTAAGAGGAAATATGATGTCATTATCCATTGCAAAAGCTATTTACTTCTATGAATATAAAGAACAATAAGACAATGTAAGTTCCCTTTACCAAAATTAGCTCAACAAGCCAAAAAGCGGGGGTTTGATTAGATAGAAGCTATCCTTCCAGAAAACATACGTAATAGTATGCATTCTTCCGCTCAAATTCAATTACTTTTTACCTATAGCATTTCTTCCTAAAATGCTTTATTGGTAAGAAACTTCGGAACTTACGTATTATCCCGTCAACCAGGAGAAGTTGCTTTAGTACAATGAAAGTTTGCGAAGATCCCGCCTAAGGTACACTAGTCGTTTCCCTGGAATTCTAAAGAAACTGACGCCTCTTTATTTAATAAATAATGAATACTCTATCCGATTCGTGTTTGTTCTTCATAAAAAGGCTTCCGTCGATCTCTGCTATTCTATTTGGTTCTCAATCTGTTACTGTTTTACTGGCGATATTCAGCTGTCCATTAATATACAGTGGCACAAACAATTGAGGATACACCTTACGTTTACTTGGTAAATCCAACTTTCAATCGAAATAACACATTAACTAGAAGTGCAAACGTACTTTTATTCTTAGACATAACAAAAGGTTTAATTAACAGTAAAAATAAAGAAAAATCAAAGACAAAATTCTAAAATAAAAATTTTCAGAGACATTTCAAATAAACATAAGCAGATTTTTACCTCAAAAAATTGAGGATACACCAATGAAATTTTTGTTTAACTACCACTAGATTTTTTTTCTGCATGCTACTATCATAATCTAAGTTTGGACAATTTTATCTTAAACTTTTTCGACTGTTATTTTTGTCTTTTGAAGTTGGTTATGTGAATTTCAAGTAGCAATTTTAAATGGAAAAGGGCTCCTCGGAGAGAGACCAGTATTGACGTAAGGAAATTTATATTAAGGTTATTTAAGAAAGGAAAATCTTATCGTGAAACAGCTGAAATTGTTGGTAGAAGCCACTCGAGTGTACAGAAAATCATTGGAAGATTTAAAAGCGATGGATTAATTGAAAATAAAAGTGGAAGAGGAAGGAAAAGTATTCTGAGTGATGTAGCCAAAAGGAAAATTTTGAAAAATATCAAGATTATTCCTAAACTAAGTGCAGTCAAATTAGCTGCAGAAACTTCTCGAATAATGTGCAGAAGTGTAAGTGCTGAAACTGTGAGAAATTTGATTAAACATGCTGGATATAGCAGTCGAGTAGCTAGAAAGAAACCATTTATAAGCTTACAAAATCAGAAAAGCGTTTGGAGTTTGCAAAAACTCATCAATTGAAGACAGATAACTTTTGGAAGAAAGTTGTATTTAGTGATGAAAGTAAATTCAACATTTTTGGAAGTGATGGTCGTCGCACCGTTTGGAGAAAGCCGAACACCGCTTTGTTTCCAAAAAATTTACGTCCTACAGTTAAGCATGGTGGTGGCTCCGTCATGGTTTGGGGTTGTATGGCTTCAAATGGGGTAGGAAATTTAGTTTTTATAGATGGCATAATGGATCATAAGCTTTGGTTAATCTTAAAGATGGTGCAAAAAAATTGGGTTTAGATGAAAATTTTATATTCTAGCACGACAACGACCCCAAACACACAGCACATAATGTCAAAATGTGGTGTCTTTTTCATTGTAAACAGCAATTGAAAACACCACCACAGTCCCCTGAAATCAGTGTCATAGAAAATTTGTGGGCCACACTCGAAACCGCGATCCAAAAACACCAAATTAGGAACAAAGCCCATTTAAAGCAAGTCTTACAAGAAGAATAGGATAAAATATCTCCAGATACGACCAAAAAATTGGTCGAATCGGTACCAAGACGTTTGGAGGACATTATAAAAGCCAAAGGACATGCAACCAAATATTGGCACTGTCTTTGTATGTGATATATCACAAAAATTTCATTGGTGTATCCTTAATTTTTTGAGGTAAAGATCTGCCTATGTTTATTTCAAATACTAGTGAAATTTTTAATTTTAGATATTTTTATTAACTGACCTTTCACTGCAAACTGAAAATGACATCAAATATCGCAAGTTTTGAAGTTAAACACCTCGGTCAATTTTTGTCAAAAGGAAGCCATTCTTTTTTTACTTATTTTTAAATAAGAGTATAAAATTTGCCTAAATTTAAGTACAAGAAATGTACAAAAAGTTAGATTTCGTAATTTTCATACAACTGAATTCTTTAAACTTGAATTATCAAAACATGAATATTTGCGTCGTTAAAAACAAATAACATTAGACATTTTTGGAAAAACAAATTTTTGGAATTGGAAGTATAGTGTGACTCAAAAAATTATTTGGGGCGTAAGAAACTTTCAAACATTTGGTGATAAAAACTCAGCCATTATTATAAGACTATTTTTCATTTCTTTCTATGTGCAAATACTATGCTAAATGCATTACAAAGAATAATACTAAACGACACTAATGAATAAATGAGATATTTTAAACACCTTGCCTTTAAATATGAAATTAAAATTAAAAAAATCTGATGTGTACACCACATGAATTCCTCGTATGGAATATTAAATTATACGCAATTTTCCTGCATTTCATTTAAACATATTGAATTTACAGTGAACGAAATTTGAATTAAATCTACCTCCTCGATAGCGTATAAACCACAACAGAATAAATGCACTCTTTAAAGTTAACTCTATTTATTTACCATAGCCACATTTCGGCACCAAACACACACAATTCAGCGCCGCTTACCTAATGCGCATGCGCTACTAATTAATTCAGTTCTCACTTCGCGATAACGCAAAAATACATAAAAATTCAAAACATTTTCATTAAAAATTGAAAGACATAGAAAAACATAAGGCACCAAGTACAGTTAAAACAATTAAAAAAACTTTTTACGATTAAAATTACAATTTGTAAGCAAAAACCAGCTAATAACTTAAATGATAATTCCAGAATGAATCAAGCATAATTTAATTCGCAATAACAAAAGAAGACTTTACTTTGTTGTTGTGAAGCTTAGTTTCTAGAGAATGGCAACAAATCCACTATTCTGCTAAGTTTCAAATGTAAACAAATATGGCAGCTATCATAACCAAAATTAGGCTTAGTCGCATTTAAACTTTTAAATTGTTGATAATTCCACAATTATTGCATGCAAGTTAACTAAAGCCATAAAATCTTAACCGAAAGATAAGAACAACATAATTCGATCATTTTTAAAGCAAAAAATGCACAAGTTACAAACATGTAAGAATAAAGAAACGAAGCTCACTGAGCCGAGTAGCAGAGTAGATATACATATACATATATTTATATACTTTTGGTGCGGTCGATTGCAACCAAAATGCAAGGTGCACATCTGCATGTTATAGCAGTTCTCTATACAAAATTTCAGCGTTCTGAGACCACTCGTTTTTGAGTTATGCGAGATACATACATACATACATACGTCCAGACGCCACGAAAATCTCTTCAGAATCTATTTTAAATCAGTTCTATAATTTTTTTGGGGTGCAAAGAGTCCTTTTTCTGACCTAACGTATAGATATTACGCAAAAACATCGTTAAATTGCATGCGATAGCGGTCAAAATAGATATTTTCGTTGAAATATGAGAGCCGAAATTTTTCGCGATTACAATACTTCCTTTTTACTTCGTATAAGGAAGTAAAAAGTACTAGAACATGCCATACAAGTGTTATAGAGAGCCAGTTCTAGCAGGCGTTTCTTGTAAAACACATGGAAGGAGGTTTTTAAAGCACGAAAAATAGGGTTTAAGATTTAGGAGCTACTTTTTTAATATGAGTTGTAGAAATTGAGATCTGTTTTTGCAAGCAAACTTACAATTTTTGATTAAAATCGTGAAAAACCGGAGAAGAAATTAGCTGAACCACTGAATTTAAAATAAAATCTACTGGTCAATTTATTTTTGAAAAAATGTAAAACAACCCTCGAATAAATCATCCAAGGAGATTCACTGAAAACGAAGAGAAGTGGATCGTTAGAAAGACCATTTATAATTTTAAAACCAAATAAGTCAGATTGACGTTAAAATGCCCAACGAATACTTAGCAAATCTAGTAATGCAAAAACTGTTAGAAGTATCTTGAGAAAGTAGTTTGGGGTTGAATAGCTAGAAAAATCTATTTTTCAAAGCGAATCGATGGACATGATTTAATACAGGCCTTAGCGAATTATGAACGCCTCAGAAGTTTCGGAATTCGGCTATATATGCAGATGAAAGTAATTCTATTATTTTGGGCGTAATCAAAAACAAAAGGTGTGGCAAAAACCCAATACTGAACTTCAAATGAAAAATTTTCCTTCTTATGCATGGTAGAGGTAGCCATATGTTCTAGGGCTATATGAGAGCTTGCGGTGTTTCAATTCTACATTTTACCGCTGGCAAAATTTATAATTTTATGCATTGGGATATTTGAAAACAAAGTTTGAAGTACAGCAAACAAAAAATGGGTATTTTGTCACGTTAAAACTTTATCAAGATGATGATCCGAAGCATAATGATCATATTTGCAAACTGGGGACTTTATATATTATGAAATGTAATCAGAACACTTTCGCTTAGTCCAGACTTCAAGCCTATCAAGCATATCTCGGACCATTTCCAAAACTAAATTAATAAAAAATATCTGTTTACATTAAGCCTAAAGGGCCCTTTTTAACGTTTTGCGTGTTACCTTTATTTCTTAAATATCATGTCCTTCGCATTTAAACTATAAAATTTAATTCAATAGCAATATCGCAAAGTAATTTTAAAATCAGCATATCTTCAGAATTTCCGATACACAATCTCGCGCGGTGGATATAAAAATGCTCCCCCCCCCCGTATAGTGTTGGCATTGCTCGCCCTGAAATCGTTAAATTTATTAATCAAAAAATTTTTTATGCCTGCCAAAATATGAAATAGGTAATAAAAATTCCAAATTCGGGATTCCAGATGTCCACATTCGGTGGAGGATTACGTTATTCAAAAATGAATGGCTCTAGGTACAGTCGTTTTATCCCAATGTGAGAAACATATATAGATTTATGCAGATTTTTCACTATTTAATTTCTTTAAATATGATGCAGGGCTGTAAAATTTGGTGGCAACAGTTTGAAAAGTGAAACAACGCAAAATACCAAAACGAATTTAATAGCCCTTCTAGGCTAACACCCTATGGGCTAAAAACAGAATTTAACAGAAAAGCGCTTGGAGGGGGGGGAGAAGTCACCACAAAACGGGAAATAACAGAAGCAAATCTCAATCAGAATCTTATGAAATCCATGCCTAGAGGACTCGGTGAGTTCATAAAAGGAAAGGTGGTCCGAGCATTATTTCAGCAATTTTTATAGATTTCCTTTTTAAATATAACCACGCTTTTCCCCCTCCCTCTATATTAATATTTTATACTGTGGTTAAATGAAGATATATACATTATTTTCGCTATTAATGGACCTACCCATGGAACATGGAATTTATGCGGAATACGTTTTTGAAAATCACTTTCTTGTTTGTACAAAAATGCGTAAAATTTAATATTTATTTAATTTTATTTTTAATTTATTTTTAAGCTTGTAGGGATTTATATTTATTTTAAATAACCAATTTAATTTAATTTGAAGTTCCTTTCCTATAAGCCTTCATTCCCCCTAATTGTCAATGCCAGGATATTTAAATTTGTAGCGCTTGTGAAGTAATACAAAATTCTACCTTGAGGAGAAAAAGGTTTAAATAGAAAGTTCTAGAAGGGAAGGTGAGAAAGTGTGGGCGAACTCTGTGCTTGTTGTAGCGTTAGCTTCTGCTTAGCGTCGATTGCTGGTTAACCGTGGCGTAACAGCCATTACTTTGTTGCCACTAGATTTTTCAACGCTCTGTTAGGAAACAGAATAGTCTGAGCCCTGTAGCGTAATTCTACTACTTGTGAATGTCTTCAAATTTTTAGTTCAGTCCTCATTGTTTCAGTTACCAAATCAAGGACGTCAAATCAATCAGGTCAAATCAAGCAGAGGCGTAGTTTGTTAGCGTCGAGTTGACGCATTGTCAATTTCTGAAGAGTGTAATAAAGGATACTTTTAACACTCTTCTTCTATGTAGTTATTACACTTCCAGACTTCACATGGCAGTTAGACAAGTGAAGCCTACAAGGTTTTTCAATTTTGTTCAGCTCTAAGATTCGCCATGTAGTAAAAGTATTTCGTTTAAATTAAATACACAATACGCTAACAATCGTTATTCGCCTATTCTACATGCATTACTGCCTTTAGCCAAAAAAAAAAGTAATCTCCGATTTCACTTGCACCTGATTCCAGACCTTGTGAATGTTATTCGAACCTTAATTGTAGTTTGCGTTCTTATATACTTATTTTGTATTTCTAGGCAGTTGTTACTTTCCGGTTCCAAGCAGTTGTTGTTTTCTAGTTCCAAACAGCGTGCGTGCTTGGACTGAAAAAAAATGCCTTCTCTAAACATGTCACATACCATTCAAGCATGGATTTCAAACAAGCTCCAGTTAACCTTGGCCTCTTCAAAATCTAACTAATCATGATAATATATCTGTCTCTATTTTCAACTGCTTTTATGTCCTCTTGTGCTCCGAATTAAGAATCTTAAATATTTTCCTTTACAGAACAACAAGCACCAAACACTTTTTTTACAAAAAGATAAATGTTCCAACGTTGTCTCTTTTGGCCACGGTTAAATTAAATGCGTTGTTGTGGTGTTCAATAACATTGTTTTTGTTCCCGAAATAAATACTGCCATTACAAAAATTTTAAATTTTGCCACTGTAATCTTTTCTTTATTGAAATAACTATCGTAAGAAATAAATTACTTATGCATAGAAAAATTTAACTACAGTCGAAATGAGCTAATGAGGAAAGTACGTTTTACTGCAGGACATATCAGATTGGTTCTCGTATCATTCCAGAGAAAATTGTTTGGCGTGTATTGCACTCTTATAGGAAAACTGATGTGTACACCACATGACTTCCTTGTACGGAATATTAAATTATACGCATTTTGCACTTCGTTTAAACTTATTGGATTGAATCAAATCTACTTCGTCGATAGCGCATAAACCACAATAAAAATAGAATAAATGCACTCTAAAATTCACTTATATTTGTTTACCATAGTGACACACTTCTGGAGCTACGTTCACTTAACAGCGTTCCATTTTATTCATTTTATAACTCAGAATGCACAAAAAATTATGTATATCATATGAAGAATTATCTAACCGTTGCCACATGTTCTATTCGAATACTATGATAAATCTAAAACCATGTATAAAAGAAATTTAAAAAAATAAACGAAAAAGGGGAGAAAAAATAAACATTGTTTCTCATTCAATTAATTCAGTTTTCACTTCGCGATGAGGCAAGAATACATAAAAACTCAAAATATCTATACTAAAAATTAGAAGTAAATCTTAAACACTTATTTCCTCACATAACTTCCAGAAAGGATTAAGCGCGATAATAAAAGAAGGCGTTATCTTTGTTGTTGCGAAGCTTTGCTTCTCTAGACTGGCAACAAATCCACTATTCTTCTAAGTTTTAAATGTAAAGAAATATGTCCGCTATCATAACCAAAAATTAGGCTTACCCACTTGAAAAACTTTTAAATTGTTGATCACATTCCACAATTATTGCATGCAGGTTAACTATGAAAACCTTCACCGAAAGATAAGAACAACATAATTCAATCATCTTTAAAGCAAAAAATGCACAATTTACAAACATATAAGAATAAAAAAACGGAGCTGAATGAGCCGAGTAACAGAGTGGATATTTATATGCATACATTTATATACTTGTGGTGCTGCCGATTGCAACTAAAATAGGAGGTGCACATCTACAAGTTATAGCAGTCGTATATACAAAATTTCAACATTTTGAGGCTCCTCGTTTTTGGGTTATGCGACATACATACATACGTACGCACAGGCACCACGAAAAAAATCTCTTCAGCATCCATTTTAAATCAGTTTTATAATTTGTTGGAGGAAAAAAAGAGTCCTTTATTCTGTTCTTGCGTACGAATGTCATGCAAAACCATGGTTAAACTGCTTTCGACAGCGGTCAAAATGGATGTTTTCATTGAAATATGAGACCAGAAAGTTTTCGCGCAAACTTTGCAATGCTTTGTCTTTTTGAAAATTCGTACTCCTTCCGTTATTATGAGTCTCATTTTGTTTAAACAAATATGCTGTCCGTCAAAACTTACTAAAGATAAAGATAATTGCAATTACAGTACAATAACTAGGATTAAATAATGAAGTAATATTTTCCTGCGTATATTGATTTATGAAACGGACGACGAATTTTGTAACTGGTAATAAACTCGGCGAAATATTTGGAAGATAGCAGTTTATAGTATGATAGTATGAAGTTTCTAATCCTTAAACGCCATAATGTGGTTCCTAACATCGTGATATTTTCCTGAAACACTAAATAACGAAGAAATTTGTCCCCACCTATTTTAATACGGAACTGAAACGTTTTATGCTAATATCAACGTTTTGCAGCCTGCATGACTAATAAATTCAATTATCGTAGGATTGATATTTTGTTTAATTAAACATTCAGCATGCATATAATTCAGACACTGCATTACAGTTATTATGTTGTTTCTCGTTTACCGAATATGCATTTGTTATATTTAGTTTCGCTTTTTTGTGGCAACATACATTTTGCCCAGTTTTTACAGAAAAATTGCCAGCTACGTTACGAACAAAAGTCTTATTTTTGTCTCTTGGTTATACAATTTTATTCTCTCTTCAATTTAGTTAAAATTCGTTATTTCTTAGCTATTGGAATATTAGAAAGTCACGAGGGTATCTGTACAAGGGTTCCTTCGTGGAGGGCTTTGTAGGGAAGATTGGCTCCTATTCTTGTTACAGCGGTATTCACCACAAAGGTCACTGATGGAGCTGATCATGAGAAAGAATTCAGTTTAAAAATATGGCTGCTATAAGTAAAGTGTATGCTCAATGCTAATAAAAAGTGTAAAAGACGTAACACTCACGCTTTTGTACCCACTCTTGGATTCAATCATACTGAAGCTTATTAAACTTTTAAACACAAAAGGTTTTTTTTTTTTTTTTCCATTTAGTCCAAAGGGGCTTTATCCCTGAAGGACTATTCTTTTCGTTGTGCGATTGTGCGTCGGAAACATTAAAAGTTTAAAAGGACAGCCCATGCAGTCCGTTCGCAGGATTCGAATCTCAAACCGAAGTACCAGTGCTCAGCGACTTCACCGTTCGGCCACTGTTTTTATTCCCCCCCCCATCCGTAACTAGAATATGAGATAATTCCTCTCAAAAAGTTTGTTTTCGTTTCGGCATTTTGCGTCCGAAACATTAAATGACGGTTCACCTTTTCAAACTGTTGCCACAAAATATTGCAGCCCAGTATTATATTTAAAGAAATCAAATAATGAAGAATCTGCATAAATGTATATATATTTCTCCAAATGTGATAAAACAACGGTTACCTAGAGCCATCCAATTTTGAATAACATACGTTTCCACACGAATATGCGAATATCTGGAAGCCCGAATTTGGAATTTGTTTTATTACCTAAATCACATTTTGTAAAACTTTAACGAATTTTTGATGAATAAACTCAAACGATTTAAAAGCGAGCAATGGCAACACTCTACCGGGGGAGAAAAAAAAACACTTTTTATCTAAAGCGCGCGGAACTGTGTCAGAAATTCTACAGATAAACTCATTTTAAAATTCTTTTGCGATATTGCTGTTGAACTGAATTTGATAGTTTAGGTGCGAAGAACATGATATTTAATAAATTTACCCACTTGGCTATTGGAAGGCACTGAAAAACTTCGATACCTTTGTATTAAAATATAGAAGAATTTCCAGTTCACTAATTTAATTTAGGTTACATTAATTAAATGTAGCAGAGCATTCCAAGAATATCCATTTCGAAAGGGAATTTTTTATCTAAATTTCTCGGGGAAAATCGGTTCGTGTACGTTACCGTGAAAGACCAAAATTGGAGAATGTTTACTTCCGTGAAAGATCGAATATTTGGTTACGTTCTGATATATTCTTAATATTACCGGTTGTCATTGCAATAAATAAGACTATATAACGTCAATCACATAATTAGGTAAGTTTATTATTGATGTTATTTTCCTTTCTCATTCAGAATGTACCGTTCGTTTTACGTTCAAACGTTTGTTGACATGTGCTGTTACTTAAAACTTTTTTTCTGTTTTGACATATACCATAATATGTTTTAATAATAAAGTATAATTTAAAAACTAACAAAAATATTTTTATTCAACTTCACCATCAGTGCGAATGGCGACACATACCAAGCGACTCTGTGAATGTTGACATTCTCCAGATTTCGGTCTTTCTCAGTAATGTGTAGATAAGCAGAAAACCTCCATGCGTCTAACCTATTTAACTCCAGGGTTGAGTTTTTTTCTTTTATTGATGACGGAAAGCCCGCGAGGACTATTTTCCTTGTAAGAAATGCCTTCCTGTAAGACTTCCTAAGAGAAACTGACTCATATTGACATTACACACGAGAAAAAACACACCACGAAATCTCCATGCTGGGGCCAAAGCCGGGACACCTGCAAGGAAACGAGTTCCGGGCGTTCTACCAGTGTCAGTATTAAGTTATTCGACTAATGGTAGGCTTTTAACTTTTGTCTTAATTAGATGAAATAAAATTTCCAAAACAATTTAATGACTTTTTCAAAACTATTTTGGGGTTATTATTGTTACGTGCGTACGGGTTCGTTATATATTGAATGCACAAGTCGTAAAAAGTTAACAAAAATTTATTCTTTCCTCGAGAAATAAATTAAAATGCCGAAATATTTCTTCACAGATCTTCGCACAATATCTCAAACGTTCAGCAAAACCTCAGTTCAAAGCAGATAAAATAATTCTATCTCACAGCGAAATCGCTACAATCAATAACAGCATTAAGTAAACAAACAGCAGTTCGCTTTACACAGCTAGAACTACCACAACAACAACTGAGATGAGCTGTTTTAACTTGGCTTTTGTACGCTTTTTAATTATCAGTAGAACAATCACGATTTTTCTAGATTTTTCTGGATGGCAACAGTAATTACGAGATATTTATTTATTAAGCATTAAATGTACGCGCTCTTTTATTTTTATTTTATTCTTTATTTTTTTTTTTTTTGACGTAGCTTTCTCTTCAAAAAATCGTCTGCGTTGCACGGGCAAATAAAAAGGAATTTTAATTACAATTCTAAATAAATAGCCAAATAAATGTGAAATTCGTAACATTATGTAAAGTAATTCAGCTGCAGTAAAGCGTACAAGAATTATTTGCGTTAGAACCAGCATGTCTAGACCATAAAAGGCTTTCTACGGGAAACAGGTTAAGGTACTTACGGAAAATACTGTCAACCCCAAAAGACGGCGCCAAACACGCCAAGCCAAAAAAAAACCATTTACTAAATACAAGAAAAAAAATCCTATTCTTATTTTTCTTTCAAATTTATTATATTATCATTTATTTATATTTAATTTTTCATTAAAAATTTCCATTATTTTTTACCATAACATCGTGACCATTAAGACATTTTTTTGAGGCCGGTAAGATTCCATAACTTTGGAAATATTAAACAGCATGTTCTTCTTTAGTAAGCAGGTCCTAAATTTTAATCCCCCCCCCCCCCCCCGAAAATGCGCGATAGAGGGAAAAAAAGGAGTCTTTACTCAAGAATAATAACTAACACGTGTAATCAAGGTTACACCAAACCCAGCGTATTTGAAGAAGCTTTTCCATTTTGGGCGAAAAATCGCGTAGTTTGGAGTCTTTTCTTTAACAGGCGAAAATGGTCGCCGTGTTTTTACGTAAGTACCCAGGTTAATATTTGCAACAATTTTAAAGGAAAGTAATTTCAGTTGTAAATCTGAAAAAAGAAAATTTTCGAAAATTTAAAAGAAACATTTCGTCGTAAACTTTTTTTTTTTTTTTTGAACAAAATGTCAAGAATTACTGTAACAAACATAAGGACTATCACAGTATCCGATTATTTTCATGTTTCATGCTAAAGACCAATACGGAAATTTAAATTATACGAAAAGTAGAATACTGTATTACTAATATGCATCTGGCAAATCTACCTTTTTTCGTAATATTAGTGTAAATTCTTGGCCGCAAAAGTTGAGCAAAATTTCGTTATTGCCCACGTGACCGACTACTGAATTTCGCCTTTTATTTCTTGTTATAAAATTATCACCTGAACATTATAGTAACACAAATTTTTCAATCCCTGCAAGTAATTATTGCTTTATCTCCTATCGATTATTCAGTGAACACTATAAATCATTATTCAGTCAATCAACTAAACAAGTAAAATGTCAACAAGGAAAACATGAGAAACTGAAAGATTGTTTTTGTAATAATAAAAGAAAAATATTAAAACTTTTTTTTTTTTAAATTTAACAGCAAAAGCAGTAGTGCTGTTCCAACAACTAAGCTAAAAATTTAGGGCACATTAAATATTAATGAAGAACACTCCTGTCTTCATTAGAGGTTAAAGAAATGCAATCTGACGAATCTGATTATCTACTCAAAAACAAAAAAAAAAAAGTAAAGAAAGAAAGAAAATTTTCCTGCTTTCATTTCCGCGTTTTAATGGGATAAAGATTTGCCAAAATTTCACTGTAAGCCTCTAAATTTTTTTTTTAAATCCGACAAAAGTATTTCAGAATAGGATCAATATAATTAAGATGCCACAGTTTTTAGTATAAACTTTTAAACATGTTTAAAAATAAGTCAGTAATACAGCATTAGGTAAAACTGCATATTACGGGCCAGTTTGGCGCATTTTCAAAAAGTCGCCAAATCGGTTATTTTCGCGCGTTTTAGAAAATCACTAACTCATCATATCGCCATATTAGATGGTTGCGAATTTGAATGAATCTTGTAAACATGCAAAAAATTGATAATGTAAACATGCAAAAATATCTAAAACGGAAGTTCAAGAAAAACAACGATAAAGTATTTGTAAGTTAATAATAACTATGTATTTTATGGCATCAACAATATTAAAACTTTTCATAATATATACCATTTTTAAGACAGAGCAAAATGGAGTAAAACGTTTTAGCACGAAATTTAAAAAATTCTAATAAGCAGCAAATGAGCAATAAATGATCGGAAAGCATCGATTCATATTTAATCTACAACTTTAAAAAAAAATGCACAAGAAAAAAAAGATAAAATTCAAAATTTCGATCTACTGAAACATGAGCAATAGTATAGTAAAAAAAAAGTGGTTAAACAATTTTAACTACGTCATTTATATTTTTACAATAAATTTTTATTTATAATAAACTAGCCGCTATGCGGCCAGCCTTTGTCTGGCTTTTTAAACGTACCGGAAAAATGCCAAAAAGACACACCTGGGACCTATGGCCGCGTATCGCAGCCATTTAACTTGTATAAAATATTACAATGAAATAAGCAATATTTCTTGATACTAATGTTAATTATCCTAATAAAGTAATTAAACAATTTACCGTTTCAAAAAGAAACAACTTTTTAATTTCTTAAACGTTTCAGTCTCTTAAAAACAGTAATATAAGAAATACGATGAAAAATTGTTGCCAAACCGAAATTTTTAAAAGAATGAAACTATTCAAAAGGATGCAATTTCATCAAAAATCTATCAACAACAATAAGAAAGGAAAATTGTTGCCAAAACTACATTTTAAAATATCTGAGATGTGAGAAGTATATTCGGAAGCTTCATTTAAAAAATTTTAAAAAAATACAAAATATTATTTTTTTTCAAAATTCTTTTTTTAAAAGGAGTCGAAAGGATTAAAGTTCAACGCGTCCAAAAATCAAAGGAAAATAAACGGCACTTTTTTTAAAATAAGTTTTTTTAAGGTGTTAAGCTCACCTTCCTAAATAAATTCGTATTTAATCGATTTATTGAAATACGAAATTTATTTTAAGTTCGTAAAATAGCTAAGTGTCTACGCTTCACGACGATGTAAAAATGAAATGTATAGAGTGAAATCTCGCTTTCCTGTAGCCCATTATGTCTCAAAATGACGCGATTTGGTCACAAAACATAAAATAAAAAAATTCTAATTCGAATTTCGAAAAAATCGCTTCGAGGTGCACTGGCTCTTGTGTAGATACACCTATGTACCAAATTTCGTGGCCTTAGGTCTATTAGCTTACTCGCAACACGAACTTTCACACAACAGACTCTTTGTTTTATTATATTGTTACGAAAAATTCGGCGGTTGCGCCTGTATGTAAGCTTTCCGGCATAGCACTAGGGTTGCCATAAAATAGTGTATGGTAGGGTTGCCAGATTGGCGACTTTATCGCCCATTTGGCGACCAAATCGGCGATATCCCATGGTCCAATCGGGAAGCTTCTAGAATAACTTCCTGTCGAGATAATTCTCGAAACGTGTCGAACTTAAAGAAAAGCTATATAAACCCTTGCAGGTTGAGAGTTAGTTGAGTAGTTGAAAAGTTGCGAAGATTGTGGAGTTAGTTGTTGCCAAGTAAGTTACGAGTGAGTTGCAAGTTAGTTGCGAGCATTGTGAAGTGTTGCGAGCAGTGTGATTAAGCGTGAGGTTGTGAGAATAGCTGCTCACTGCGAGTGCTAAGCTACGCGAGAGCTCTGTGAACGGAAAGCAATCGAGATAGTGCTTTGCCGTGAAGCTATCTTTACAGTATAGCTTGAAAGTGGATTGGTGATTGTTCCACGGTGTTTTATTATAAGTTTAGTGTTGCCGTGAAGCTACCTTTACAGTTACAGCCTGAAGCTGTGTTGCTGATTGTTTCAGCGTATTTATTGTAGATTTTCGACGCTTTTAAAGATGATTTTGGAACTGTGCTGTAAATAGTGATTCCTGTAAATAAATTGTGCTTTTTATTGTTCTGCATCGTGTTTTCGTCGGTTTACTCTCAAATCCACGAACCCGTAAAAACGCAACAATATGTAGAGATAGTAGAAACTCGCATTTGTTTATAACCACACTAAAATGTAAGAATACAATGGAGATGAAATTCAAAATGGCACGCTCATTCGACACCAACTCTACGGCTCATTTCAACCACGTGGTTAACCACACATAATGGACACACACCCTCCAGTCACACAAATCTGTGGCATCTTTCATTTCAACTAATTTCATACTATTTTTACACTTAGGACATTCGTACATATTCGCAATTAAACCGTAATTCATGCACCATTCTATCACACATCTTTCGCCCTTATCTTGCAACTGAATCAAATAAGTAAAATCCACAGGTTCAACTCTTTCGACGCCAGCCATTTTGCTCACACAATTTACTAGAAGCACAGTGAAATGACGAAAATACAAAAAGCCCGCTTAAATGCAATAAACTGTAACCTTAAATCCTAAGGATTTTCATGACGCCAAGAGGTTACCAGATTTGGCGCGATTTCACTTCATTTGGCGACTGGCCCGTAATCTGCAGTCTAGCCCAGCATTATTTTAAAAATTGTTTTTCTAACTAAAGAAGAGGTTTTACTTTGAAAAACATCTAAGGTAGACACGCCATTAAATTATACACATTTTTTGCTGCACTTCATTTAAGCTTATATATCCTTGAATTATCCTAACTTAATTAATAGATCTCTGGAGGCAAGTTCGAAATGACAACAAAAAGTATAAATTTTGGAATTAAATATCCCGGTCAATTGCTGTCCTACGGGGATCAAACTTGTTCTAATTTTATTTTTTCATAACAAGTGCAAAACTTTTAAAGATATAAGTAACCGGGAGACCGCATTAAAAGTTACATTTTGTTGTTTGTCAAAAATTAAAGCAATTTTAAGTATCAGTAACTTGACTGATCGATACAACAATAAAGTTTCAGTTTTTGAAGAAGACAGAAAAAAATTGCCCATTATTAATCTCTCCCTGCTTATTAACATATAATAAAAATATTTTTAATGCGAGCAAAAGAATATTTATTCGCAGAAGGTAAATAGCGAAAGTAACGATTCTTGTAAATGAATGGGATTCGAAATTCGACGAAGTGTCACCAGCAGCATATAAAAAAGAAACACAAAAATTTTATTTCAGATGGCTTATTCTTTGCCTCTGATTTAAAGAATCATAAAAAATTCACTAACTTATCTCTAATAAATTTAAGTTTTAACGTGTCTCGGTGACACATAGGGCGGTATTATCATTTTTCCCCTTAATAAACTTGCATAGAATAATATTTTTCTTTTCAGTTGAATAAAGGTACTTACGTATTATTCCATCGCCAAGCCAAATAAAGCGATTTTGCGCCAATTATGGATGGCCACTTCCTTCAGGATTCACTGGCGATCTTTGCCGAAATTTCTGCCACGGTCGACGGCATAATACGCTATTACTTTAATAATTATCACTTCTTTTAATGTTTTCTTTCGATGACAAATTTTTAATTAAATCTATCCGATATACCGTTAACTCAATCAGGATAAAAATTTAAACAGAAATATTCTTTTTACTTTCAATTAGGACTTGATAAGAGTTTAAGAAAAGGGAATAATGGCTAATTAAAATAATCAACCTTTAGGCCAAAAAACGCAGAATGCAAAACTGAGCTAGTTGTATTTCTGTAGTTCCTTTAAAAGGTCGGTTTGATTTATTTGATTATGGCAAAGCACTCCAAACCTCTCTGCCTAAAGGGAAGAATGACTTCATGGAGGACTTTCTAAGGGAAACTGATTCGTTTGAAAATTCTCACCAAGTAATGAAATCTAAAATCGTATTTGAACGTCTTGTTGCCACTCTTTTCCAAATATTGCTATAATCTATTACGGAAATTTAAAATTATTTTTTTAAGCTAATTTTCGCATTTTTACCAAAATGTTTTAGCCTTTTGCATATCGTACACGTTGCTTTCGAAGCTTATAACATTTTCAATAACGTCACTACAGCAGGAAGCGAAACGAACTCATTTTGCGCAGAAATTCAGGAGAAGGAAACTACCAGTGGTTAAAATGTGCTTTAGCCCACTGACATTTCGAAACTATTTATAACGAAATCCTTTATTTAATTTACTGTCCCACGACTTTACTTTAAAAACATCGTTAAGTTTACGAATTGTTTTCCAAGCCATTCTCTTATATAATAACATCCTATTTTATTCTTCCAAATTCAATTGGTAAGAAGTATCGTACTGTTATCTTTCAACTCCAGATAATAACTTCTCCTTCATTCAAATTCCGGAAAACCAACTAGTTTTCTCATCTGTTTGGTTTGGTTTATGTGATTAAGGTAAAGCCTCAAGGGCTATCTGCCTAAGGGGAGGGATATCTTCGTGGAGGACTTTGTAAGGGAAAATGGCTCGTATACACGTTCACTACCACGGTGGAAGGGTGCAACACTGGAGTACCTAGTCCGAAGGACCTACCCCCACTTCTAACTAAATTGCAATTTTACGAATATGCTTCTACATTAATAATTGCCTATGTACATATGTACAAATTTATAAGACATATAAGGGTCCCCCCCCTCTAGTTAGTCTCTAGCATGTTGCTAGGTGGAAGAAAAAATAAACTGAGATAAACTAAGGGAGCTGTCAAGCGGAGCCGGTCCAGCTGGTGATTAGTAAGCTATATACAAAATACACAAAAAGTATGTACAGACAAGCATAAGTACAAATCTTTTGCGGCATAAACAATATGCATGACACTAAGCATATACAGTAAACACATGATAAAATCCATTAAATACCTACAATAAAATAGAAGTCAAAATATATACAGAAGAGAGAAACCTAGGTGCAGCGGAAATTTTCGCGCAGAGATCATCATAGTACAACAGGCACACAAAACATTAATAAATCATAGTAGTTATTGAATTGCAGGGTCAAGAATGTGCCTCTGTCTTTTCTGGATGTTTACATTGTAATCATAATTTTTAACTACAGAATTGTTGATAATAATCTGATTGGCGTGAAAGTTTCTCGCCAATTTACAATAGAAAGTTTTGAGGTATTCAATACCAAGTTCGGTATAAATCCTACTGTTACTCACATCCACGGGGAGTTTGTGACTTGTCTAAGTATACAATTTTGTGCAGTCTTTATCTATCGGATTTACAGGAGTGGGTATACACGTTACACACGGGGAAAACTACGAAAACACCTATACAGCCAGTCCATTCGCAGGATTCGAATCTCAAACCGAACTACCAGTGTTCAGCGACTTATCCGCTGAACAGCTTTCCTCCCCCTCATCTGTAATGTGTACATGAGATAAATCCTGTTAGAAAGTTTCCCACAAAAGCATCCTTCTTGCAGGGTAGATAACTCTCGTACGTTTTGTTGTGCTCGATTAAGTCAATGAACAACATAGAAGAAAACAATCGGTTTTGGCTATCGTTTCTTCGTTAACAGGGAAATCGCAGGTTTTCCTTGGCGCCGAATGCATGCCATATTTGACCTTCTTTAACATGCACAATGTCAAAGATTTTTTCATTGACTATCTTGCCGTAACAAACTGCTTTTTGAAAGCTTTAATAAGCGATGACTTTCCTCGATTGATCCCAGTAACGTCTCCGAACGAGTGTTTAAATGATAATAAATTTAACAGGTTTTGAATGCCTAAAAGTTTGTAATCTCAAATGGGAGTATCGGACAATATCAACTGTTTAGAACACACAATTTTACTTTACGATCAAAGTAAAAAGTAAGATTTATTTGGAAGCTGGATCATTAAAAAATGATTTTATAAAAAATGAGATGAGGTGGTGTTTGTGTACTATCGCAACCCACCTCGAAGCAGTTTGGCGAATTTTATAGAAGAAAAAGAACGATTACTTTTATTTTAAAAAATTATATTATATACATATACACTTTACGTTTCAACTGCACATTTATGCGGAAACACAATCACTAAAACCTAGTTAAACTTTTTTTGTGTGTGTGTGTGTGTGTGGAAATTTCAAAGCCATCGTGGCTATGCTGCACATTAGGGACCAGTCGCCAAATGAAGCGAAATCGCGCCAAATTTGGTAACCTCTTGGCGTCATGGAAATCGTTAGGGTTTAAGAACAGTTTATAATATTTAAACGGAGTTTTTGAATTTGCGTCTTTCACGAAAGAACATCTACGCATATTCTTTGATTTCACTCTGCTTCTAGTAGATTGTGTGAGCAAAATGGCTGGCGTCGAAAGAGGTGAACGTGTGGATTTTACTTACTTGATTCGGTTGCAAGATAATGGCGAAAGATGTGTGATAGAATGGTGCATGAATTATAGTTTGATGGCGATTATGTACGAATGTTTTAAGTGTAAAAATAGTATGAAATTAGTTGAAATGAAAGATGCGACAGATTTGTGTGAATGGAGGTGTGTGTCCATTATGTGTGGACACACGCCTATCTGTCGTGTGGTTGAAATGAGCGTGCCATTTTGAATTTCATCTCCATTGTATTGTTGTTACATTTTAGTATAGATATAAATAAATGCAAGTTTCTACTGTTTATTATAAATAAATATTTATTGTAAAAATATAAATGACGTAGTTAAAATTGTTTAACCACTTTTTTTTTACTATACTATTGCTCATGTTTCAGTAGATCGAAATTTTGAATTTTATCTTCCTTTTTCTTCTGCACTTTCTGTAAAGTTTTAGATTAAATATGAATCAATGCTTTCCGATCATTTTTTGCTCGTTTACTGCTTATTACATTTTTTAAAATTTCGTGCTAAAACGTTTTACTCCATTTTATTACTGTATTATTTAAAAATGGTATATGATATGAAAAGTTTTAACATTGTTGATTACATAAAATACATAATTATTAACTTTCAAATAATTTATAGTTGTTTTTTCCCCCTTAAACTTCTGTTTTAGATATTTTTGCATGTTCACATGCGCGAAAGTAACCGATTTGGCGATTTTTCGAAAACGCGCCAAACTAGCCCGTAATATGCAGTTTTACCGTGATCGTTTTTAGAAACAATTCGAGCCATTACGCCTTTAGCGATTTTGCAGCAAAATACTGTATTCGAGCAGAAATTTCACCTTTCTTTCTCTATCATAGGAATTCACAAGCACGAATTTTCAAATCGTGATTACGGCAAAAAAATAATCATAATTTTTTCTATAAAAGTCGTTAGAACTTGTAATACAACAAAAAGAATGTATAGAAAATCGGCAATGTTGGAAACTGAATATTTGCCATGTGCCTGGTTAACAGAGTTTGGCGTATTCTGAAATTTTGGCGACTTTTAACATTAACATTACAAGTGCCGAAAAAAAAATTACAGAACCACGGAGATTTGGCTTCCTGAATCCTCGACAACAGCAGTAGGGAACGCGTTTTCTCACAGTTCTCTTTAGAAAACGTTCAGCAGAATTCTGTATTCTGCAAAAATTTTACCGCAGTTTCTTCCATTTCTGGAAAATTCTACAAGCTCATAATTTAAAAACTAAAGCAGAAAAATATCTCGATTTGTTTATAAAAACCGCTGGAACATGGAATACAACAAAAACATAATCGAAAACTGGATCTAAGATTGTATAAGCATGGTTGCCACAGTTTGGCACGTTCTGAAAATTTGTCGACTTCTATTACGGTGGTTGCGTTAATATGCAAGTACCAGCTGTTTATGCCGTAACTTTATTTATTACATATCCCATTCCTCGCAACACATAAAATTCAGTTCGACAGAAAAAATCACAAAATATTTAAATACAGTACATCTTTACAATTTTGACAGATAGTCTCGGGCACTGGAGAGAACACATTTCGAAAACGATTGCCACTGCTCTCTTTTAGATCGTTGAGTTTTTGGTAAAAGTTTACAATTGGGTGCCCCTTGTTTTTTGGCGACTCTGTTTTGATGCCAAGATCGGCGTCAATACGATACAATTTCAAGATGGCCGCTACACAAAACCAAAACAAGAAGTCAAAGAATTTCACAAACTCCGTGTCCATGTACACATCGACCTGTTTTCACTTAAAAAAAAATCAGAGAATTCCACAAATTAGTCATTGCACATTTTGACTTTTTCCATGTGCACATCGATTTATTTTCAATTAAATAAATCAAGAAGCTAAAACCATGTTAAAACTCTCATGGAAAACAGAAATGGGGTTTCATCGCCAAAACTGAACAAAATTTTTTGCCAAAAAGCAAGGGGCACCCAATTCTACACTAGAGCCGAGTTTTTTAATCAATTTAATCAAAAATCATTTCAGTTTTACAAAATACGAAATAAATAATAAAACAAATTCGGAAATCGGGCTTCCAAGGGCACATGTCCTGGTGGAAGTTTACGTTATTCAAAATTGAATGGCTCTAGATACTATCTTTTTCTCTTTCCCCTAAATGCATTCATAAATGCAGAATCTTCATTATTTAATTTTTTAAAAATAATACAGAGCGAATTTCAAATATTTGCTGACAAATATTTGAAAACGATACGCCGTTTATAGTGTACCGACACAAAATCCCATTTCGAGAAGACAGCTCCTTTTGAGCTAATAAATAAACAATAATTTAAAAATTAATTAAATTACACAGAACAAAAATTTGATATGGATCACTAATTAAATATGAAACGACACAATATGATCATTAAGACAGTTAATAATCTGAGGTGGGTAAAACCCCGTTAAAAATCTTCAAAGAGCAACGCTTAAATAGGAAAATTAATTAATTAAACTAAAAAGTCAGATCTATCTAAAATAATTTATTTGTTATCCCAGAATGTTGTTTAAATAAGATGAAAAGTCCTAAACTTTACATGCTGGTTTCTCGGGTTAAACATTCGTATACACAAAATATTTTAAATACGGAAAAGCCTTTTTTGGGAATAAATGCATGAATTTGCTAAAATCAAAGGATCAAAATATTGCTAGTCATATTTACTTGCAATTTAACTGAGAAATATAAAAAATGATGATTGTCCACCTAGTTTACTACACGTTAAAATATTGTTAAACGTTTTGCAATGATGAAAATTGCTGATATAAAATTAAAATCTTCAGCATCAATGTAGATACTAAAATTCAGATATCTTACTTCAGAACACAGAGTGCAAAATATATTAAAAACTATCATCACAAGTATACTGCATAGCACGGTATGGAAAGCACATACAAACAAACGAGAGGAAAAAGATACGATTAAAAATGTTCTTTCCCTTTGAAATGCATTTTCAAACAAATAAATCCTTTTACACTGCGCGTTACATTAATAAAATTATTAATTACATTAAAAAATTGTTAATTATTTGTAAAGCTAAGACATTGTCTATGCTGTATAACTCAAATACGAAAAAAAGCATACATACAGTATACATGAAACATACATAGAATATACATGGAAGAGCAGCTACACCATCATTCTAGACAATATATTTTAAAGCGACTAGGTATGTTTTACAATATCTGTTATACCGAGAGTATATATTTTAAGATAATTCTAATGGTTAGAAAATAGAATGCACTTCAAGATATTTAAAACTCTCAGATTTTATTTTTGGCTCTGTTAATAGTAGATTAAAATGCAACTGATTGCACTTTCCAGACACCATTTTGCTCAATTCACTTTATTAAACGAATAGTAAAAAAAAAAAAAAAAGCGGACACTAAGCGAAGACAGCAAACAAAAGCTTACCTTGCAGTTCCAAGCAAAGCGGGGTAGCTATCAATGACGAGGTGTTCTCTCTCATAGCACCAGCAATGAAAAGAGCGGAAACCTCCAAAACCAACCGCGAGAAAACAGCTGTGTGAGTAGGATGGCTTGTCGAAAAGCATAGAAGACTCGGCAGATCAGATTGTGACGTCACCTGATGACGAAGCAAGCCTTTGATCCTCTTCGGGCGGGAAAGTGACCGGGTTCGAACGGGACAGACCGAATCCCCCTGTTCCTTATCACAGGAGATGAAACTTCTACGAAATCGAACTCCAATATCTTTATTAAAAGAACGCCAATGGAAACTCTTCACATCCGGTTCAGTACGAGAGCACTGAAACGAAAATATTTATGTAAATACCAACTATTATATACAAAATTTTATACTTTAACACCCACCCGACCGATCAGTAAAATCTTTCCGATTCACAGTACGAATGCATGAATGCCAATACACTGTTCTTTTTTCACTCCTATATCTATCTCATTTTTCGACGTTAGGAACAACTTTTGTGGAATATTTGAAAAAATTTTGAACCCTTATATTACATTAAATTTTGACGCGTTTGTCGTACACTTCAAATGGATTGGATTACTTAGAAAAATGGCAAAGTATAGGAGGGCTATTTACCTAAGAGCAAAGATGCCTTCGTGGACGACTTCCTAACGGAAAATGGCTCATATTCATGTTACTTACAAGGAAAATCAAGAAAACTTCCATGCATCCAAGCATCTTCCACGCATGGAGATTCAAACTTCATCTATTTGAATTGACCAGTATTGCCATCGAACGAAATATAAAGTCCAGTTGGCCTAGAAAACAGCCATTTTTCAAAGTGTCGTAATTCGACGTGACCTCGCACATTCGATTATCTTTCTAATTTTTAGTTGCATTAATTACTTAACAAGCTGAGTGATTTCAAAACAAGAAATTACCTTCTTGATAAATTATGGTCAAAACTTTTATTTTTTACTTCCTTCTACGAAGTAAAAGAAGTATTGTGCGCGGAAAATTTCCGGTATCACGTTTCAACGAAAATATTCATTTTGACCACTCTCGAATCCATTTGAACGACATTTTTGCATCACATCTGTACATACGGACAGAATAAAAAACTCTTCTTCCCATAACGGATTTAAAACGGATTCAGAAGATATTTTCAGACGTATGTATTTTTTCTCGGATATCTCAAAAACGAGTAGCTTCATGACACTCAAATTTCGTGTCTGGGACTGCTTTACATATAGATGTGCACCACCCTTTTTAGTTGCACTTGGTCTCACCATATATACCTGTTACGGTGAAAAACAGAAATCTGGAGAATGTCGACTTTCACCGTCGACACACATTCACGTAGGGGCTTGGTGTATTCACGACGTCAACATTCACGTAGGGGCTTGGTGTATGTCTGAAATATTTTCCAAATACTCTTATTTCTGACTTACACCGGTAAATGTCGACATTCACCATGTACTAATGGTGAATGTTGAATATATGAGAATATTATATTTTCTTCTCCGTCATTCAGTCGCAAAAAACACACACAAGTACTTAAAACACACAATTCATTCAAAATGAGAAAGGAAAATAATAGAAGTTAAAAAACTTACTTATATTATACAGTACGTAGTAAATGAGAAAATAAAATAATAGTCATAAAAATCTTACTAAATTATGTGATTCAAATCTGATTAATTGCAACAACTTAAACTATTACCAGACTTTGAATTGCACAAAAGGCCCTCGCTTTTACAACTGTATTTATGGGAAACGGCCAGTCGCCTCTCTTTTCGACCTACACCAGAGCATATCTGTGATTGTCGACATACACCGGTGAGGGTCCGAATGTACAAGAATGCAATGTTATATTCGATCTTTCACCGACGTGAATGTTGACATTCTCCGGTGAAAGTCGACATTCTCCAATTTCGGTCTTTCGCAGTAACATACCCACTCTGTTATCTGGCTCGATGAGCTCAGTGTTTACTTCCTTGTAAGAAGTAAAAAGGAAGTATCGTAATCGCGAAAAATTTCGGGTACCGTATTTCAACGAAAATATCCATTTTGACCGCTATCGAATGCAATTTAACGATGTCTTTACATAATATCTAAACGTAAGGACAGAATAAAGCACTCTTTTTCTCTCAAAAAATTATAAAACTGATTTAAAATGGATTCTAAAGATATTTTTTCGTGGCGTCTGTCTACGTACGTACGTATTTATGTATGTATCGCGCATAACTCAAAAACGACTAGCCACAGAACGCTGAAATTTTGTATACAGGACTGCTATAACATCTAGATGTCCACCTCGCATTTTGGCTGCACTCGGCTGCAACAAAAGTACATATATATATATAACACCTTGTTACTCGGCTCAGTGAGCTCGGTTTCTTTATTCTTATATGTTTGTAAATTATGCATTTTTCTGCTTTAAAAATGATTGAATTGTGTTGTTCTTATCTTTCGGTTAAGATCTGATGCCTTTAGTTAACCTGCGTGCAATAATTGTGGAATTATCAACAATTTGAAAGTTGCCGCTAAGCCTAATTTTTGGTTATGATAGCGCCCATATTTGTTTAAACTTGAAGCTTAGAAGAATAGTGGATTTGTTGCCAATCTAGAGAAGCGAAGCTTCGCAATAACAAAAAACGTCTTCGTTTATTATTGCGAATTGTATTATGTTTGATTCATTCTGGAATTATCATTTAAGTCGTTAGCTTCTTTTTGCAATTTTAATTGTAAAAATGTTAATTAACTGTAGTGGGTATTTTATGTTTTTCTATATCTTTTAATTTTTAATGAAAATGTTTTGAATTTTTGCTGGCCACCGTAAATGCAACACCCTGAAGGAAGCATGCAAATAACATGAAATTTACAACATGCATTAGCGGAAGTGAGATATGCAAATTATTAGAATTGCAGAGCAGACGCACATCACGTTCGCCTGTGGCGCCACTTCAGTGCGCTATTTAAGGCTTGGAGTTTTCGACAATTTCAAGTTCGGCAATTGTGTTTTTCTTCTGGTTTTTTCAACAAAAAAAAGAACAATTATGCCTTGTAGTAAACAGCGATCATCGTTTGATCAAGTATCCGAGTTACACAGAGGAAGGATAGTGGCCTACCGAGAGTGTGGATTATCTTTCAGGGAAATCGGTATTCGTCTTGGACGACGCCAAATAACTGTAATGCGGATACGTGACCGTTGGATGCAGGATTGTACGACGGACCGATGTGTTCGATCGCATCCACCTCAGTGCACCACTTCACATGATGGCAAGAACATTGTGCGCATGGCAGTGACGGATCGCTCAGTCACATCACGAACCATAGCACAGCGCATTCAGTCTGTAACGCATCATCCAGTGTCTGCGCGTATCATTCGATGCCGTTTACAGCAAAGTGGTCTGTCCGCAAGACGTCCATTGCTTCGTCTACCCTCGACGCAGAACCACAGACGTCTCCGCCGCCAATGGCGCAATGAAAGAAGGATGTGGACGGCAGAATGGAATGAAATTGTCTTTACTGACGAGTCACGCTTCCGTCTGCAACACCACGATGATCGGATTCGAGTCTTGAGACACCGTGAAGAGAGGATGCTGAACAGCTGCGTTATGCACTGCGACACCGGTCCTGCACCTATATTTTTTGCTCACTCTGACTTATAAAATGAATGAGATGCAAAGCTGTTAACTGAACCTATCGCCGTTGTGTGCCTATGGTAAATAAATATAGTGAACTTTAAAGATTGAAAGAAAGAAACTTATTTATTCTACTGTGGTTTATGCGCTATCGACGAAATAGATTTAATACAAAATTCGTTAACTTTTAATTCAGTATGTTTAAATGAGAAGCAGGAAAATTAAGTATAATTTAATATTCCGTACAAGGAAGTCATGTGGTGTACACATCAGATTTTTTTTTTTACTTCCTTGTACGAAGGAAAAAAAATGGATTTAAAATTAATTCAGAAGAGATTTTCAGGCGTATGCACTTTTTCTTGCATAACTCAAAAACGAGTAGCCTCAGAACGTTGAAATTTTGTATATCGGACTGCTATAACATGCAGATGTGCCTCCCTTTTCGGTTGCCATCGGTCTCACCATATATACCTACTCTGTTACCTGGCTCGGTGAGCTCAGTTTCTTTATTCTTATATATTGGTAAATTCTGCAATTTTGGCTTTAAAAGTGATTGCATTATGTTGTTCTTATGTTTCGGTGAAGGTTTTTAACGCCTTTAGTTTATCTGCACTCAATAGTTGTAGAATTATCAATAATTAAAATGTTGTTTAAGTAGTACTAAGCCTAACGAAGAGGCCATTTGGCTCCTACTAGAATAGTGAATTAAGTCAGTTTCTGCACATCCAATGTCTTTCTGCCGAGTGGAACCAAAACTTTTCTACATCGAAAAGTGTTCAGTTCACTTCAGTGTTCTACATCGAAAATTCTGTCTTCGTGTGGCTCACCGAGTTGCTTTTTATTTTGCGTAAAACGCTCTAATTTTAACTGTAAAATTTGTTGTTTTTAACTGTATTTAGTATTTTAGTTTTTCTGTATTTTACAACTTTTAATGGAGATGTTTTGATTTTTTATGTATTTTTGCCTTGTCCCGAAGTTAAAACTGAATTGATTGAATGAGAAATACATCTGTAAAGAAATTCGAGGAAATAGGTTTAAATGAAATGCAGCAAAAATCTGTGTACAGTTTAATAGACCGTACAGGAAATTCACGTGGTGTCCAGATCATATTTTTTATATTGTTTGTTATAAATAATAACCTAAAACAATGGACTACCATATTTCCGTAAGTGTATCGACGCGGATATTTTTTGTCGTATGTCACTCACTAATCAAAGTTAAAAGAATTCACGAATTTGTCCTGTGCCGTTTAGTTTATGTGATTATGGCAAAGCCTCGAAGGGCCTAAGCGGAGGGATGCCTTCGTGGAGGACTTCCTAAGGGAAACTGGCTAGTATACACGTTACACATGGGGAAATCCACGAAAACTCAAATGCAGCCTACCCGTTGGTGGGATACGACCCTCGGACTGAACTACTAATGTTCAGCGACTTTACCGCTCGGCCGCTGGTGGGCTGAAATTTCGTAGATGGAACTAGCTAAATTGTCATTTACATTTAGAATTTATATTCATATTCTCATGATTAGGAAGATTCATGATTTCTGTTGGTATTTTATTCCTGGGAGTTAAATTGTACTTCACATAACATGAAATGCTCTAGGTGTGTTCTTAATATAACGGTTGTATAATACTCCTTGTAGAAAGAGAGTATGGTGAGTATATTATATATTGTAAGTTTGCCAGGAAAGAAGATTCCAAAGCGTAACAAAAGTGATCTGCTTTCAGTGAAGCAAAAAATAGATTTCCCATTTCTAGTCAACTATGGTTAATTAGACTTTTATATTTGGACCGCTGTATGATCCGTCGGCTCTTTGTAATAAATAGCATGACTACTTCTACTGATATGAAAAATGAAAATGATGGCTCCACATCGTATAAGCAAAAGAAAAATAAATAAATAAAAACAAAATTTAAAAAAAAAATCTGAAAGGTTTCGAATTTTAAATTACGTCCGAAGGGGCGTTTTTTTAACATTTAACGTTTTGTGTGTTATATTTATTTATTAAATATCATGTTTTTCGCGCTTAAACCAAAAAATTCAGTTCAACAACGATATCTGAAAATAATTTTAAAATGAGTGTATCTCTAGAATTTCCGATACACAGTTCCGCGCGTTGAAGAAAAAAGATTTATTTCTCCCCGTAGAGTGTTGCCATGGCTCGCTTTTAAATCGTTTGAGTTTGTTCATCAAAAATTCGTTAAAGGTTTGCAAAATATGAAATAGATAATAAAACAGATTCCAAATTCGGACTTCCAGATGCGCCTATTCGGGTGGAAACGTACGTTATTCAAAATTGGATGGCTTTAGGTACCGTTGTTTTATCCTATTTGGAGAAATTTACATACATTTATGCAGATTCTTCATTGTTTAATTTCTTTAAATATGATACAGGGCGGAAACATATGGTGGCAACAAGTTGAAAAGTGATTCAGCCCTTTATAGTGATTCAACGCAAAATCGCAAAACGAAAACAATAGTCCATCAGGGACAAAGCCCCTTTGGACTAAAAATAAAATGAAAAATCTGAAAGGTTTTAGATTTTAACCGGTTGCCCAAGAGGGTTTGTTAAGGTGTTTTACCTTCTCTCTGAGCTCGCATTCTAGGCAACCTGCAGCTACACTCACTCCCAGGAACTTTTTTGGGGGGGGTCGTTTTTAGCTTTATTATTAAGTATCGATTTCACTGCAGTTATGCCGCATACAACTGAACAGCAAAATTACAAAAATTTTGAAAGCAGCATAGAAGTATGCGTACAGAATTCTTAATGCAGCGTTAAGTTGTTGCCATACATTATTCTATTTTTTTTCAGCCTTTTCCCAGGTTATTGTATCAATATTCAGTTTTCTTATGGCTTCACATTTTTTTCTTTCTATTATGAACATTTTGTGTGTTTACTTTATTTATTAAATATCACGTTCTTGGCGCTTACGCCACATAAAATTCGATTCATCGGCAGAATTACAAAATATTGAAAAACAGCATTACTTCATTAAACAGCATTCAGAAATTACGATACATAGTCTCGCGCTGAAGAATTTTTTTTTCCGTACAGAGTTGCCACGGCTCGCTTCAAAATCCTTACATTTGTTAACGAAACGTTCGTTAAAGTTTTACAAAACATGAAATAGATAATAAGACAAATTTAAAATTCAAAATCCGAGCTCCCAGGAGGAGCACTACGTTATTCAAAATTGGATGGTTCTAGGTACCGTTGTTCTTTCATAATGTGGGAAACATAGATTCTCCCTGATTTAAATATTATACAGAGAGATAATATTTGGTGGCATCAGTCTGATAGGTGATAACTGTGATTTAAGGCAAAATGCCACTTCAAGATTAATATTCCATTCGGGACTAACGTCCCTTTTAGGCTAAGATAAGAAGGTAAAAGTTTACAATTGGGTGCCCCTTGTTTTTTGGCGATTCTGTTTTGACGCCAAGATCGGCGCCAATAAGACACAATTTCAAGATGGCCGCTACACAAAACCAAAACAAGAAGTCAAAGAATACCACAAACTCCGTGTCCATGTACACATCGACCTATTTTCACTTAAAAAAACATCAGAGAATTGCCCAAACTAGTCATTGCACATTGCCTTCACTTTGTCCATGTGCACATCAATTTATTTTCAATTAAATAAATCAAGAAGCTAAAACCATGTTAAAACTCTCATGGTAACCAGAAATGGGGTTTCATCACCAAAATTGAACAAAATTTTTCGCCAATCGAAAGGGCACCCAATTCTACACTAGAGCTGATAAGAATATACTCCCCAGAAAAAGGGGACTGGAATACCACACATGCACTTCAACAAAAATGTCAAATAAATAAATAAGACAGATAAAAGTATGGAAATAGTATTTCATAGGAGACGCATCAACGCAGAGTAATTGCGTGAAAAAGAAGGAAAAAGGGGAATACGCGACAATAAAAGACAAGGAACTTTCGGTTCATATAAATGCTCGAACTGTAACGAATATTTCTTACGTAAACACTATTATATAATTTTGTTATGATCTCACGGAGGAATTCATTTAGCCGTCGTAAAGGAACGTAATATTCCTGTCTTTCTACTCTTTTTATAAATTCTCAGAATTTTAATTACGTAAGCATGCATAATCAATTTTCTGAGCTCATACAGTTTTCCTGGCGTTCTCTGGAAGCGGATGACTCTTTAGGAAATTTCCTCGAATTCCTCTGAAGTCAGGTGAGGGGGAAATGCATATATTAGAAGCTTTAGTTTCTAATCGAGTGAACTTTAAATTTTCCTCGTAATGTTCTAGCTATAATAAAACGGCTTTATGAGGTGGTGAAATTGTAATCGGGAGGAGGGGAGGAGAATTTCGTTTTACGCGGCTAGCAGTGCGTCTAATAAAAGTTAGTGCACCCTGGGCCTTAAAGTGAAGGACCGCAAATAAAATTTCAGGGTTATGTATTCCTATTTCATAAACCCAATGAATGAAATGCAATGAAAATGCATCTAAAGCACATTTTTGAAGTCGCATACAGTCTAAAGCCAAAATCACTTCAGGAAAGCTGCGGGAGAAACACGTTTACATCTTGCGGCAGTACATATGCAAGCATGATTTCAAATTTTCAAACGAGTAAAGGGAAAATTATCTTTCTTGCACAAAATTATAACCATCTGTTCTGCTTTCAAACTAAATATACAAATTTTAATCCTATAGCGTTTTTATGTAATTTTTGCATTAAATACTTATATAAATTATTTATATTTAAAACTGGTACCTTAATTATTTGACAGAAGACGTAACAAGCAGTGCTAACTATAGTATGGTTATATTTTTATTGCTTCATACTGAAAGTTCTAAGAAAGCACGATCGCCACTTTATTTATTTATTTACTAGCGGAACTACCCGATGTCAGTTCAGTTAAATTGAGAGTAATGTATCTAACAATATAGAGAACGATATCTTTGTAATCCTTCTCTAATAAAGATGCAAAAAATACGATTTATAAGCATCAGTTTGATGCGATATGGAACCCACATAAAAATTCTCGATAGAAAAATAAGTTAATTCTCTCTCATTATATCACCAACACGCAGATTTTAATGATTTTCGTGTTTTTAAACAAATGGTCATAAAATTTAAGTTCCATTCAGCATTTCCCCTATATTCAATTTTAGTCGATTGAATGTGGCAAAAAATATATCATAATTGATCAAAAATCAATATCGCGAACAAACAAACAAACACACAAACACATATATACACATAAACAATATGTACATATGTATAAACATATGTACAGATTTTGTAAAACTTACACATTTTTTATTAACAAACTCTACGATTCGAAAGCGGGCAGTAGCAACACGTTTCGAAATGAAGGATTTTTAATATAAATAAAGCATCTCCAACGTGCGAGACTGTTGCCACTCGGATAAATGAGTGCGAAAATAAGCGCTTTCAGAGTTTTTAATTAATATTTCGGCTGATTAAAGTAGTACGAAAATGAGAATAATCGAAATGACATCCAACGAGTTTTTGGAATCTGGAATAATGTATTTAATGTTTGGCAATGCTATTTTTATTTCATGGTAAAACTTGGAAATGTTTTATTAGCAAACTCTAGGATTTGAAAGCGAGGCGTGGCAACAACTTTCGAAATAAAGCAGATTTTTCATCTCCAGCTTGCGAGACTGTTGCCACTCCGAAAACTGAAGGTGAAAATTATCATTTTTCCGAGTTTTTAATTAATATCTCTGATTTCAGCTACTTTTTTTTTAGTCCAAAGGGATTTAGTCCCGAAGGACTATTACTTTCGTTTTGCGATTTTGCGTTGAATCACTCTGAATGCCCGTTTCACTTTTCAGATTGTTGCCACTAAATGTTATCGCTCTGCATTAAATTTTAAAAAATGAAAAATCTGCATAAATGTATGCATGTTTCTCGCATTGTGATAAAACCTAGAGCCATCGAATTTTGAATGACGTAATCCTACTGCGAATATGGGCATTTGGAAGCCCTAATTTTGAATTTGAAATTTGCTTTATTATCGATTTTATGTTTTGTAACATTTCAACGAATTTCTGATTAACAAACTAAATGATTTCAAAGCGAGCAATGGCAACACTGTACG
>KK116620.1:493557-509026 GCA_000611955.2 Stegodyphus mimosarum
AACTTTTTTTTTTTTTTTTTGAAAAAAGTCGACATCGACCTTTTCCAGGACCCGGAATAGAATTGTAGAAAGTTTAGTGACGATAGCTATAGTAGTGACTGAGTTATAAGACGACAAGTAAGCAGACTTTCTTCTTTATATATATAGATAAGGTAGCTTCATTTCTGTTGCTGGCGGAATAACACTGTAGGGTGACACTAATGATCGTCCATGATAAATTCCGACGCGCCCTTTTAGGCAGATAGCTGTAGCGTGTTTTACCGTAATCAAAACAGTCCAATCGAAGAGCACCTTGAACCAATACTGTAGCCTTTCTCAACAAGATAGTGCCGCTACATAGTTTTCAAACGATTTTAAATTAGACGTTGCACTGAATACCGTAATACCCGCTACGCGGGGAAAAAAATCTGAACTTTTAATTGACGTCAGAAGGGGCATTTTTTTAACATTTTGTGTGTTACATTTATTTATTAAATATCATGTTCTACGTACTCAAACCATAAAATTGTTCAACAGTGCTATCGCAAAAAATATTAAAATAAGCATATCTTCAGAGTCTCGTAAGCTGGAGATAATTTTTTTTTCCAAGTACAACGTTGGCATTGCTCGCTTTGAAATAGTTGAATTTGTTAATCAAAAATTTGTTGAAGTGTTACAAAATATGAAATCGGTAATAAAACAAATTTCAAATTCAAATTAGGGCTCCCACATGCCCATATTCTATGGAAGATTACGATATTCAAATTTTGATGGCTCTAGGTACCGTTGTTTTATCACATTGCAAGAATCATATATGCATTTATGCAGATTCTTCATCATTAAACTTCTTTAAATATAATACAGGGCTCTAATAGTTGGTGGCAACAATTTGAAAAGTGATTCGCCGTTTATAGTTTTAACGTAAAATGCCAAAACGAAATAAATAGTCCTTGAGGACAAATTGCCCCTGTTGCATTAAAAACCTTTTATAAAAGAAATTCCTGGAAGCGAGAATTTTTTTTTCTTTGCTTTATACTTGTGTTATACTAGTTGCTTACTTAAATTTCTTCTAATTGTCTTGGCACGGAAAATGAAATCATTACTATATGGACCTTGTAAATCATCTGAAATTCAAACTTAAGTTTAGAGTACCCTGTAGCAGCAATGAGAAACAAAAGTTGAAGTGCTTTTTTTTCGATACGTTAAATAAAAGAATATTATTAAAAATTTATAGGCTATTAAATTACGCCTATCTATGTTAATTGTTTTTTATTTTTATATGCGCAGATTATGTTGCAAAAGAAAATGGAATAGTGAAACTACTAGTTCAGTAAACAATGATGATAATACACGTTATTTTCGCAGTTCCTAGTTTTTGCAATGATGGTATTACAAACATAAATTGCGCCAATTTTGGTAACTACCAAAAGGAGATGACATAAGAATTTTGTGATGACATACGAAAATAATACAAATCGGTGTCTGATAAGCTCAGAAGCTCAAAGTGCTGTAATAAATTCTTCTTTCGGAGCAATTCTAAACAAATAATTAAACTTTTAAGGCCTCCAATTTGTAAAGTTTGAGAAATAGTTGCAATAAAGTCTTTAAAATGAATATCTCTAATTATTAACAGCCTGCAGCTAATACTATTTTAAACGTAATTAGCTAACCACTCTTACTTGATGGGCAATCGTAAACCAGCAACTAGCTTCACGCAGTTTCTACTTAAAAATGAGATTCTAACTTTAGCCTTAAACATCTAACTTGAGTTAGATTCAACGACAGAGCTCTAACTATGTAATGTGAATGAAACACGTATATCTTTTACATTCTTCTTCCCTAATTAAGAAGTGATATGTCCTAGCCCAGTGATTCTCAACCACTGTGCCGCGGCACTTTTGTGTGCCGCCAAATTCTTAAAGTGTGTAGCCAAATTTTAGAAATGTATGTAGTAAAAAATTATAATGGGTTTTATCCTAGTATACGGTACACATGAGAATTGGCGAAATTCGGTTTTTAAGGCATTAATAAGCGCGCCAATTGTTTTATCCAAGTCGATTTTGGTGCTCTGAAGAAGAGCCCGCTTCGGAGCCTTTTCGCGCATGTTCAGTACATAATTTAAAATTGAGAAGTTCTGATTGGTGCAGATGACAGACTATCTTACCTATCAGACATTTTTTTTTAATAACATAAATTGAAGCATCCAAAGGCCGAAAGAAAATGTATTAAACTCAACAGATAAATTTGTGGGATTCCAAAAATAAATGACTTTGTGGAAGACCAAAGCTCGGGAAGACAGTTTGGAAAAGTTTGAGTCAGTTCTAAAAGATTTTAATAAAATTATTCATAAAACTCTCATTGACCATTTGACAACATTAGAGGAGAGAATTATTAATTATTTACCAAATTTAGATATAAAAAAATTAGATGGGGTTCGTAATCCATTTGTGAGCGATTACTTCTGTATTTGAATTAACTTGGAATCAAGAAGAAGAACTACACTCATGTCCAATAAAAATTAAGGATAATTCGGATTCACGCGGAAATCGACCTCTAAAATAAATATATCACCTGTAAAATCACTACACACATCTTCAAGAATCATATGCAAGTTTCAGGAAGTAACCAGTTGACACCGATGGTACGTCACAATGACGAGAGTGTAAGAGACTAATATAAAGGAATACAGGCAAAGAAGTAAAATTATTCGCAGGCGCTTTATAAGCATTTCAGTGCAAGAACCGAATAGTTACGACACAAAGGACGCATTTGGAGGATTTTTCCGTGGTAGAATCATCGGCCGTCTGGAATGTGGGCGTACCCAACTCGAAGTATCAGACGAACTTGGAATTGCCCAGAGTGTCATCTCCAGGCTTTGGCAACGATTCCGAGATGATAGTAATGTGAGTAGATGTTACAGCACAGGTAGCCGCAGAGTTACAACGCCGAATGAGGAACGGTATTTGGCAGTTACTGCCAAAGGAACAGGCGGAGCACAACCTCCGACCTGTCTCGTCGGCTCTCTTCGGCCACTGGTACGACAATTTCGAGGCAGTCCGTGTACAGACGCTTAGGGCAGATTGGACTATATGTTCGCAGGCCTGTCAGATGCGTTCCACTTACTGCAACTCACTGAACGACACCGTTACGGTGGTGCAGGAGTGCTCGTTTGGGGTGGAATTATTCTGGGTTCTAGAACTGACCTGCATGTTCAAATTGGAACCATGACAAGCCAAATCTATCGAGACGTAATTCTCGAACAACATGTACGTTTGTTTCGGGGCGCCATGGGCACACAATTTGTGTTTATGGATGACAACGCCCATCCTCACCGTGCAAACATCGTAAGCGAATGCCTTCAAACGGAGGATATCACCCGTATGGACTGGTCAGCATTCTCACCGGACTGGAATCCAGTAGAGCACGTGTGGGACATGCTTGGCCGACGAGTCGCAGCCCGTCAACCTCCTCCTACATGTCTACCGGAACTTCGGAGTGCATTGCTTTTTGAGTGGTGTAATATCCCGCAAGATCAAATCCATAATTTGATACTCGGCATGCCTAGGCGTTGTACGGACTGTATTGCATCGTCTGGGAGACATAAAACGTATTAAGAATCATACCAACCATGTAATATTGTTTTTTTTTTTTTTTTGATTTGCTCCAGGGAGAAAAAAATCACTAATTTTTTTAATAATATCAAACATATAGCATCTTTTTTTGCTCTTTACCTTTTGTTTAATAAATAAGCTTTACAAATAAGTCAAATTTGTTTTGCTTCTAACTCTTCCTTTGCCTGATTTTGCATTATCCTTAATTTATGGACATGAGTGTAATTTCGCTTTCTAATAATCGAGATTTAATTTTGAAATATTCGGAAGAATCAATCATTTGGATTAACATCAGATGTGATTATCCCATGACTGCCAAAAAAACTAAAAATATTATTACAATTTTCGACATCTTAGTTGTGTGAATTCGGATTTTCGGTATGAACCGACATAAAAGCGAACAAATGATCGAAACTGTTAAATGTAGAAGACGATATGAGAATAGCATTGTCACTTTTACGACCCAATATAAAACGAAATTTTCAAAAAACATCATGCTTGAATTTCTCATTAAAAGTATTCTTATTATTAACTTATAATTAATCCCTTAATAAACGTGCTGCTGTTTTTCCAGTACATATTATTTTATCTTACATTCAAAATTATTATCATAAACTATTTTCCGCAGTGTATTATTGTAAAAGTAAACAACTTTTAAATTTATCTTTTCCTTTGTGTGCGCCAAACGATGGTGGAAGAGGGAAGATTTGATTCTTCCAGGTGTTACTGTTGTAATCGAGCTGAAAAAAGTTGATAAAAATATCGCTGTGATTGGAATTTCATTTTACGACATCTACCTGTATTTTGTTGAGCTATTCATAGGTATTCAACTTTGACTCCTTGTTAACATGAAAATCGTGAAGATTTCATCAAGACGATAGTTGAATATTAACACTTCATAATTTCCTAAGGTATTGCCCATCATGCATAAATATAAAATTCTTATAAGAAATTTTGAAATCTGAAATGTTTTAGATTTTAAATTACGTCTAAAAGGGCTTTTTTTTAACGCTTTGCGTGTTACCTTTACTTATTAAATGTGACGTTCTTCGCACTTAAACCATAAAATTCAGTTCAACAGCAATATCGCAAAATAATTTTTAAATGAGTCTATCTTCAGAATTTCCGATACACAGTTCCGCGCCCTGGAGATAAAAAAGTTTTTTTTTCCCCTCGGTAGAGTGCGGCCATTGCTAGCTTTTAAATCGTTGAGTTTGTTAATCAAAAATCCTTTAAAGTTTTACAAAATATGAAATCGATAATAAAACAAATTCCCAGTTTGGGCTTCCAGATGCGCATATTCGGGTGGAAACATACGTTATTCGAAATTGGATGGCTCTAGGTACAGTCGTTTTATCACATTTGGGGAAATATACATACATTTATGCAGATTCTTTATTATTTAATTTCTTTAAATACAATACACGGCGATAGAGTTTGTTGAGAACAATCTGAAAAGTAAATCATACATTTATAGCGAACACATGCAAAATCGCAAAACGAAAACAATAGCCCTTCAAGGACAAAGCCCTTTAGGACTAAAAAACTTGTAACTGTAATTGCACTTGTTAGTAAATTAGTATTACAGTAATAGGAGGTAAATAAAGGAAAAAATTAGGGACGAGGAAGATAAAATTTTCACTTAGATAATGATGATATGAAGAAAGTTCTCTATAGAGTCTCTCTACATAAATCCTTTTATAGTCTTCAATTCAAATCAGTCAAGAAACCGTGTTTATGCAAAGATGGTTTATGAATGAGTGCACTGTTTAGGAATGAGAAAAAAAATCTTTTCTTCTTAATTTTCTAAAAGAAATACTATTCGTATCATAATGTTAATATATATAATTTACTGGAAAACAAATCAAAAAAGGACTTTTCTTTGAAAACAAAAATCTACAGTAATTTTATCAACATGCTTATTACTTAAACATCAAGACGCAAGAGAAACACGCCGACGTGGGAAATAAAACAGGTAAATCGACAACCTTGTATTCGGCGTAGATTTTGTTAAATCCCAATGGGTTTCGAGAGCAAAACGGGTCCCCCTTCACCAGGAGCAAAAATTCTACAAAAGCCAGAAAGCAAATGTCGATCATATATATGCCCTACAGGCGACCAGTGGAAGAGCCGATAGCGCCATCTGTCGGCAGAAATGGTACGAAAAATGAAGGGTTGAGTTAGTAGAATTTTACTTAAATATTTTAACTTAATATTTTACTTAAATATTTCCATAGTACTGATGTTAAGGACTTTTAATACAACTGGAAGAAGAAGTTTTATATCAAGTTTGAAGAATCTTATTAGATTAAAATGTCCACCCACTTCCAAACAAATAAATTAGGGGAAAATCAGTCTCATTTTGCCCTCAGCGATATAGAAAACATTTATTCACTTCGAATGAGTCTATTGTGAGCCCCTTTTTTTCGAGGAGAAAAATTGTTTGCTCTAAATTCATCAATTAAGTGCCTGAAATAAAAATAAAATAATAGCGAAGAAGGAAGGAAGAGTTTTATAAAAATAGAGAGACTGTTCAAGAGAAACAGTTTTAAAATTAAAATGTATAAAATGTAATTGTTTTTGATGAAAGATATGTATATTTTAAGGTAATCTAATTTATAAAATAAACTATTCAGTTACTGAACTAAAAGAATTAATTATAGGACACAGAAATCAGTTGTTAATGAAGAAGATTTTTTCTATTATTACTGATAATGCTTAAAAACCATTTTTACCATTAATAAGAACATCCGGGAAAATAATCATGATAAATTTGTTATAACATCAGCTTCTGCTCTTATATTTGTAAAATTGTGTGTATTCTCAATTCCCAAGTTATTTCTTTACTTATTCCTGAAATTCTTTATTTTCTTTTTTAAAAACCCCGCTTAGAACTTAAGTTCTTGGTGAATTTATGGCATTCATTTCCAGTGTAATCTAAAAAATATTAATCTTCTCTAAGAGAAGAAGTTAATAAACTTGTTGTTGTGCTGTTTTTGTGACTTATTTCACTTGTTTGACAGTAACATCAGAACAAGCCCATGAAATTCATTGTGGCAAGGAGAGAAAGATTGCGCCTGTCGTTGGCAACAGCCTTGAGCACTATACAACTGACAGTATGACTTCTCTCAGTTCCACCCCCAATTTTGATGGAAAGCAATCCGGGGAGAGGTTTCCGAAGATCTCCACCACCTCTTACCCTACCACAACCTCTCGAGAGGACTTTCGGTTCGCCATATATTTAGAGTGCCTCCACGTCACAAAGAAACATCCATGCCTACACCCGGGATTCGAACCTGGACCCTTCGGTACCACAGTAGGCTCCCCTAACCATTATACCGTCTGGACGGCATTAGTAAATATTTTAAGCATAGTCCTTTAACTATTCTATTTAAGCATGGTCTTTTCAAGTATTCTTTTAGTTTTGCTTTAGCTCTGTCAAATTTATCCAAAAAATTCCTTCAGCGGTCGAACATCAGAATCACTCAACTTTTATGAACGATTTTAATGCTTCCTCTTCTTTCCAAAATGTAACTCATAATTACCTTTATTTTCTCAATAGATCGCATAACGATTGTTGCGGCCATTTTCATTGTTTATTTAAAAAACTTTTGCACCTCGAAGAAACCGAACTCATATCATATTCTATCGAAACAAGTAAAGCTTTTTTTTAAGGTATTCTTGTTGTCGTGTCCATTACCACATGGAAGAATGATTGCCAGAGTCTACTCCGAAGAGAGGTTGGACTTCTATTTTCCACCCCCATTTTGAGGAAGAGCACCCCGAGGGGGCGGGAATCCAGGGGTATCCAACCCCTCTCCTCTCCCACCAATCCACACGAGAGGACTTTCGGCTCGACGCATATTTAAAGTGCCGCCATGTCGCGCCGATACTATACATTTACAAACATCCATGTCTTCTCCGGGATTCGAACCCGGGCCCTTCGGTACCGTAGTAGGCTCCCCTAACCACTATACCATCTGGGCGACAGGTATTCTTGTCCTAAGTTTAAATGTAATTTCCTCCATACAAGCGTACGAGCCAGTTTTCCTTAGAAAGTCTCCATGAAAGCATACTCTTCAAGGGAGATAATTCTTACGTACTTTACCATAATCAGCTGACCGAGTGAGGTTAAAATTGCCTCATTTAAAATTCATAAATAAATCAGTTTATCGTAAGATTATTTGCACTTCAAATTTAATGCTGTAAATATTTATGCTTAATGCAACGATTCTCAAACTTTCAGTATTATGCGACCTAGTTTTCAATCATAATTCTCATCACGCCCCCCGTCCCCGAATACAATAACAATGCATTGAACGCAATAATAATATACTTTGACGCTAAAGTTACAATATGACCTTAATTATAAACCGTGCAAATTATCAAGATATGTATTAAATTTTGTATATGTTACTTTTAAGTAACAGATATTTTAAGTAAGTTACTTTTAAGTAATAGGATAAGTGTCATGTTACTTTTCCTTTGTAGTTTTTAAATTGGAACAGATTGCAAAATAAATTTTAATTAAATTAAATATTTATTTCCTCAATCATCCATTTCTAAAAGTACAAATGTCATTAAAAAATAGTCTAGTCTCTGTTGCTCTTAATAATTTTTTAAATAATCTTTTATTTTCGGCTTTTCGATATGCTCGCGCCCCCCACGTAGGGTTATCACGCCCTTTAAGAACCGCTGGCTTAATGAGAAATAACATCGAAACACAAAGAGAACACAGTTACCGTTATAGCGTATAAGGAGATATAATAATTCCGAGTTTATATGATATTCTCTTTAAGCGTTTCTAGCAGCTTATACGTGGCTTATGTAACAAACGAAAAATCGACTTTTACTGTTTTTCATTTCCAAAAAAAATTATAAAAAAAAAAAAAATTCAAATTTTCTTGACTCTTTTTTTTTTCTTTCTTTAAAAAAATCTCAGTCATGATAAAAACTGTTTTTCGGTCTTGCATGCTGATCATGTCTCATCGGTAAGATTTCTTTTCTGGAGCAAGCAGTAAGTATACTAGGCCACGTACGAACTTACAGATAGAGATAGATTCATCAGTATTAATCCTTTCGCTTTTTCGGCGTCAAATAAAATTCGAAAAAAGTCACTTAATGAAAAAGATGAATGCTTTCTTTTTTTTTTTTTCAGTTTAACTGAAAACTCATCAGTTCTAATGACAGTAAATTAGAGACATTTTTTTTTATTTTTCCAAAGATTAAATGGGAAGATTAAACTTGTTTCTAGAACACTCTGTGTATGCATTTAAAAGTCGAAGAAAAGTTTTTTGGAGTAATTAAATGTAAGTGAAAGATTTATGCTTTTTAAAAGAAAAGAAATATATTAGCGCCAATTAATAAAAGCACGGTTTTATGTTAGTTTTATGCCTTGCGTTATCTTGCTTTGCATTATTTAACATTTATATATATTTATTGTGTGCGTTTGGAAGTTACCTTATGATTTCTAAAATTCATCTGCTCGAAATAAAGGTCAATTGAATTGAAAACGTATGACAATAATTACCCCGAAATCTGAAATCAAGATGCATAAATAACTGAATTAAAGAAGCCGAACTAAAAGCTAAAACTAACAAAGGAGAAAAATTTATCTAATTATTTTAAATTGAGCATATCTTTAGAATTTCCTATACACAATCTCAGGCGCTGGAGATAAAAATGTTTTTTCTGTACAACATTGCCATGGCTCGCTTTGAGTTTTCTAACCAAAAATTCGTTAAAGTTTTACAAAATATGAAATCGATAATAAAACAAATTCCAAATTTCAAATTTGGGCTCTCAGATGCCCATATTCGCAGCAGGATTACGTCATTCAAAATTCGATGGCTCTATGTACCGTCGTTTTATCACAATGCGAGAAACATACATACATTTATGCACATTCTTTATTATTGAATTTCTTTAAATATACTACAGGGCTGCAATATTTGGTGGCCACAGTTTGAAAAGTGAATCGACATTTAATGTTTCCGACGCAAAATCGCAACACGAAAGCAATAGTTCTTCGGGGACAGAGTCCCTTTGGACTAAAAATGAAATTATTTACAAAATTTCTGCAGGCAAAAATAGAACTACCTTCACTGAATCAGTAAATGTGTCAGGACAGAGTGTTCGGTGCATATTCTTGGAAAACATCTTCGTGACAGCTTAAAGTCCTGATCTGGAACAGGGAGCTGAATGCAGCTATGTTCTGTGGTAGAATATTGTGATTCAGTGGTAGAAGAACTGCACTTGAAAGGGATTTAAAATCCTCTTTTATTAAATCACAATTATTTACAACCACTTCCCAACTAGGGAGGGATACAGAAAGCAGAGACCGCACTTGGGTCTAAAATGAACAATCAAATTTAAACTAAAGCTAAATGGAAATTAAATCGTCGTTTACTCGCAGAGCTATGAACGCGAGGTTGGCCTCTAAACTAAATGGTGCGTAGCAAAATTTAACTAATACTGACGCACTTGGAATTACTTCAATAAGCAATCACGTAAAAGCGCTATGGCTTAGAATTTAAATGCTAGCTAGTCAGGCGAACGTCGAATAGAGTAACCGTGGTCTGAGACTAAAAGCTCTCTCACACTGAGAGGTTCCTACCTGTAACTTGGCTCCACTTCAAATTAGCATAAAGCTGAAACGCGCGCTTATTCTAACGGGAAGTTGAAATGAGAACAGATAGAAAAGGAAAAATCAGAATAAAACTTTGTTAGTTTAACTAAAACCTCACAAATGATATTATTAAATGATATCATTAAAATGATATTATATTACAAATGATACTACAAATGATCTTACAAATGATATTATATTAAACGTTAGAAAATTCCTTAGCCGAGCCATCCCCAAATTTTGCAACATTTACGTTATTTTACGCTACCGTGCATCCATCACCAATGTTCTTGATAAGTATTGTGAATACACGAAATGTAAAATTTCTAATTTATACTCCGCTCGACCCGCCAAATACACCTTTAGAGAGCTTCGTCATTATTTTTTAATAATGTATGTAATTTATGAAACATTTCGTGTATAATATTTGTAGTCGATGTGTTTTACGAATATCTGCAACATTATTATGAAACAGGCAAATCGGTAACCTTGTATTCGACGTAGATTTTGTAAAATCCCAATCGATATCGAGAGCAAAACGGGTGCCCCTTCATCAGTAGTAAAAAATTCTGCAAGAGCGAGAAAGCGAATAACGATCATATTTATACCCTACAGGCGACCAGTGGAAGGGCCGATGGCGCCATCTGTCGGCAGAAATGGTAAAGAAAAATGAAGGGTTAAGTTAGTAGAATTTCGAAGGCATTAGGTAAGTTTGGATTGGAATTGAAGTCATTGACTAAACTGGATAAATTTTTGTGAATGTTTGTTTAACACTTCCGAATAGCATAAAAGGATATGTTATATTTTGAACAAAAATTTTGTTCAATGCGCCACAAAGTGATGAAAATTTGAACTGCATTTATTTTTTCATATCTGTCTTACCCATGATCTAAATAACCCATTTTCTTATTCAGTTTAATTACTATATGTTCATTATAAACAGGCTACGAAGATCTCCGAAAACGTTTGGTTTATTGAATTATGTGCAAAGCACACGAGGACTTCTAAGAGGAGGAATGCCTTCGTAAAAAACGTTCTAATGGGAAACTGGCTCGCATATAGGATATACATGGAGAAAACCACAAAAGCACCCATACAGCAATCCCATTCGCTTAGATTCGAAAACAAGTCAAAACTACCAGAGTTCAGCGACTTTACCGCTCGGCCGCTGGTGGGCAACTCTGAGAAGGAAAACTTTAATTATAAATGATAATTTGAAATAATTTCCATTAGAAACTATAAAAACAGACGTTTTCCTTTGACATTTTCTAGTCAAGGAGTTGGTAAGAGTTACATAATGTCCAAAATATGCATCAAAAATGATGTTAAAGCATTGAAATATTACAAAATGCTTCCAAATACCATTTTTCAAAATCACGCATTGACATTTTGGATTTTAATGCAACAACTTATTTCTTTTTAATGCAGTATCACGCTCTTTTTACGTCACTCTGAATTTCACAAATCTCACAGAATCTCCGCATTACTTTTACTGATACATTTATGTCACTTTTGAAAAGCAATGCTTTTTCTGTTGATATTTTACACGCTGATTTTTTTTTTTTTAGAAAAATATGATAAATTGCCTGCATAATTATGTCAGCTAAATTTGCGAAAATTCTGTTTACGAGTTTAGGTGTGAAGTTAGCTTCTGTTCAGAGAATGAAACGTGATCTTGATTTGGCGGGGGGGGAGGAAACTTAACAAGTATTTATCCTGAAATTAATTCTCAGTTGTAATTCTTTCGTAATTTCCTTGTGAAATACCAATGAATTGTTAGAATTATAAAAGAAAATGTGAGACTTTAAAGAAGACTTTTTTGATCATTTTATCGAATTTATTTCCGATTACTTTAGATGATTTTATCAATTTCTCAGTACATATGACTAGTTTAGTAATTAAAGCTTAATTAGGCTTCAAAATGATGCAATGAAAAGACTGAAACTTATCTACCAAATAAATTGCGTTTTTTATCTGCAGATTGTTTGAGTGAAATTAAACATCAGAAGAGATTTGTTACCTTCACTGCTAATTGTTTCTCTTATGAGCTATACTGAGAGAAAATAAAGTAAACGATATCCGCTTTATGCATAGTCGAGTTAGATTCTGTTATTGCTGTTACATATCCTATATGGGAAACAGCTTCTGCTACAATAAAGCAATTCTACCCTCTGGGCAATTCGGCAAATTCTAAAGCAATTCTACAAATGATAAAAAAAGAACTCCAATACGGTAAAATCATTTGTTTCTGGTTACAAATAAAAGAAATAAATGAATAAAAAAAATTCTGAAAGGTTTCAGATTTTAAATTACGTCCAAAGGAGCGTTTTTTTTAACGTTTTGTGTGTTACCTTTATTTATTAAATATCATGTTCTTCGCACTTAAACCATAAAATTCAGTTCAACAGCAATATCGCAAAATAACTTAAAATGAGCATATCCTTAGAATTTCCGATACACAGTTCCGCGCGCTGGAGACAAAACGATTTTTCCCCCTTCCCCGTAGAGTGTTGCCATTGCTCGCTTTGAAATCGTTGAGTTTGTTCGTCAAAAATCCGTTTACGTTTTATAAAATATGAAATAGCAAATAAAACAAATTCCAAATTTGGGCTTCCAGATGCGCGTATTCGGGTGGTAACGTACGTCATTCAAAACTGGAAGGCTCTAGATACCGTTGTTTCATCACAGTTGGAGAAATATACATACACTTACGCAGATTCTTCATTATTTAATTTCTTTAAATATAATACAGGGCTGCAAGATTTGGTGGCAACAGTTTGAAAAGTGATACAACGCTTTTAGTGATTCGACGCAAAATCGCAAAATGAAAACAATAGTCCTTCAGGGGCAAAGCCCCTTTGAACTAAAAAGTGAAATAAATAATAAAATAGATGAATAGTTGTAAATTAAATAAAGAAAGAAAGAAATATTTTTTAATTGAATAAAAAATAACCTGGAAGTTTTAGATTTTAATGGTCTCCCAAAAGGATTTGTTAAGGTTTTTCCCGCTCTCGTCGAGTTCGCCGTCTACCAGTCTGCTCTCGCACTTACAAGTGTGAGCCTCCAGGAACGACTACTGGCCTGGACATTTAAGTAAATGTCTTCCAGCGTATCGTCATTCTGGTAGATGAAAAACTTCAGCGTAAAAAGGGACGACGTAATTATAGTGACTAATCAAGATTTACGGAATCCAGCCCCAACATACTGTCTGTCTATCATAATAAAAGCTCTCGCCAGTTAGTCCGCAGCTGTCTATTGCCACAGAAACGAGCCTTCACTCATTTCCCGTAGGGATGTCTTGAAGACGAATGATAAACTCTTTTCCCTTTAGCCACAGGTCATCAAAAACAAAATAATAATAAAGCAACGTCGCTCCTATTTGAAATATGCTAGTCCTGTTGCTATCTCGAGACACTGTGGCGGAAGCAATTTTTCTAGTAGAGAGACAGTAAATGCACAAGGTTCATTACATATGCCGTCCAGGACCAACTGGTATAGCGGTTAGTGTCGCTAACTGCTGTGCCGAAGGGCCCGGGCTCGAATCCCGAAGAAGGCATGGATCCTTGTAAATGTATAGCATATCGGCAATATAAATATGCGGCAAGCCGAACGTCCTCTCATGTGGTTTGGTGAAAGGGGAGAGGGATGGAAGACCTTCGGACCCGTCCCCGCACCGGGGTGCTCTCCATCAAAATTGGGGGGCGGAACTGAGCCAAATCGCACTGTCACCTGTTAGGTGCTCAAGGCTGTTGCCAACGGCAGGCGTAAACTTGCGCTCCTTGCCACGAGGAATTTCGCGAGCTTGGGCTGACTTCGTCATCAGACAAGTGAACATAAGCAACAACAACAGGTTTATAGCATATGTGCACCAGGTTCACGACATAAATACACAAGGTTCTGGTGAGTACATTCGCTGTATAAACTAATACATTCATCGCTTGTTTTCACACATTATTTAGTTGATATTTACGTGACTCTTAATGTTATCGATGTGCTTCCATATGTACCCGATAATCCTGCTTAACATTGTGTACATGAAGGAATGGAGTTCAAGCAAAAGTGCGATACATTATACAATCCAATTTACAGTTTTGTTACAGTGACGTATATAATAAAGTAGTTAAAATACTTTCATTGACTTGAAATTCTTTACGAATGTTTCCCCCCGGGGGTCGACGTAGAGTACTCTGCGAAGCTACTGGTTAGGATCTGTACCTAGGCAGTCACGACCACGGGGGTATATAAAATTTATGAACTTGGCAGTTCCCGATGTTCCATGGGGTAAGTCTTTACTTTCTCTTCATGGACTGGGAGGTGTTAGTCCCCTCCACCAGGGTATTGGTAGCCAAATAGCAAACTGGACCATTGAGAGTCTGGTCACTGCTGTCCTTAATATTCCATGTAAAGCCTAAGGAGAGGGGCATCCCGTGTAGTGCTGGCAGGTAGCCTAAATCAACGGCCAGTCATCGCTCCAAGTTGTCATCGTCCACCCCACCGTGGTCTCAGTCCAGCCGAGACGGTGGTCTTGACTGGTCCGTGTTCCGTCGGCTAAACGTTGAGCGTTTAGCAGAGGGAGCCTAATAAAATTGTTGGTGTCTCGAGGATGTGGGACCTCGGGCCCAGCAGGTGTGCATAGTCATCGGTAACGGGTAAAATTGTTACCCCCCGAATGTTCTTAATTGAACGAGCGGCGGTATAAGTTTAGTTAGTTAGTTTACGAATGTTCAACTGCTATACAAAAGGTATTTTCAGCAAATGGGAGTAGTAGTGAGAGTAATTAAATGTGTGAAAAGTTTATAAGGTATTTCTCCCGCCTTCTTGGCATGCCATCGTGGTGTAGTGCAAGCTCGGCGCGTATTTGAAAGGTCCGTGGTTCGAGTCCCGGCGAGGGCATTGCTCATTTTTCCACTCTCCTGCTTCAAAAAAGATTCTAATGTCTCTACATGTTACCTACATTTACAATGCTATTTTTCCATACTGCATTACGAACTGATTGCTACACCCCAGAAGTTTGTAATTCAACATTGCTAACTCTGAAATTGATGAACCTAGACTGGTACCTTTGTGGTGATACGTTGAGTTCTTGTAACTAATATTGAGGGTGTGATAGCTGTAAAGGGAACACCATTGTTGCAGTACCAAGCCCTAAGCGTTAGTGTTGTTTGGTGTAGCTGCTCTAGGCTGCGGTTCACCTAAAAATGTTTAGACGAGGCACCGCTGCAGGGAGCGAACAGAAATGTTGTGCCGAACT
>KK116620.1:513038-527947 GCA_000611955.2 Stegodyphus mimosarum
CTACCAAGCATTATGTCTGCTCGAACGAGAACTCCGCGACCTCCAAAAAAGTCCCTTTTGATGATGTTGAAGGGGTTATTGCGTGTTCCCCGCTCTGTCCAGATGTGTATGTGTCTAGAATCGCAACTCAGACTAAATCTGCTCTCATCTGTAAAGAGTACTCGTCCCCATTCATTGTCTCTCCAATTCCGGTTTTCCCGGCACCACAGAGAACGCCTTCTCCGATGGGCAGGCGTTAGAGGTACACACCGTACAGGTCGTCGTGCAAACAGACCACCACCGTGCAGTCTTCTGGCCACGGTAAAACGCGATATCGGTCGTCCAGTCGCCTGTGTCGTGTGTCTAGCGATTTCTCCCGCTGTCTGCCGCCTGTTTCTTCTGGCCTGAGAAACAATTTTTAACAATACAAGCTTGCAAATTAGGTATAGGAAATACTCCCCATTAATGGTAACTGTACTATCAAGCAACACGCCGCCTGGCAACTATTGCCACTGCACAAGACATTAGATCTTTAATTATTGCCTGCAGCCTTGAAAATAACCATTTTACTGAGATTCGAAGAGACTTAGGATCTTTATTTCATCCTTCAAATAAAAAATCATGCTCTGCTTAACAAAGTGAGATCTTTAAAAGGAAAATATATATCTACTACTAAAATGTTTATTTATTAATTATTACTTAAATTAATTTTCGGTATTCAGATAATTAACAATCATATTTTGAAAAGTGAAAAGATTGGAATATATATGCTCTACTACAAATAAATGGGGGTTATAAAAAGATTGTATTGTCGGAAATGGTATTATACTGGGTTAAATTACTTGGATTATAGGAACACCTGGCAAGGCTTTCTACATAAGGTGAGGAATATTTTCGTGGAGGGCGTTTTAAAGGAAATGGCTTATAATTTTCATTTAAATGTAAAAAATCGCACGAAAAATTTTTTGCCGCGGTTTTCTGTCTTTAAAATTTCTACTCTAAACTACATTGGCTATCAGAAATTAAGGAAAAATCACAAAAATAGCGATAACTTCCTCAAAAATAAGCCAAAGCATGTAAAATATGTTGCCAAGTAAGAGTAGCCGAGTAAAATTGTAATATGCAAATTAGTGGCGCTGCACTCGAAATACGTCATCTGCGAGGAACATAAAAGTCCATGTTTGAGAGCAAGCTCACATATTTCGCTGTGATAGTGACATCAGAAATCTGAGATAGCCAATTCGTAACAATGACCTCCAGGCATCATTTATCTGCAGAACTACGATGGACAGCCATTGGGAGTCTAGAAGCTGCACAAAGTCAAACAGAAGTGTCCAGATGGCTAAAGGTGAGTCCTTCTGAGTCCTTCTGTGGTTCATAGACTTTGCAGGCAGTTTTAAACCACAGATTCGGCATCTAGGATGTTCAGTCGAGGACGGCCAGCTGCTAACGACGGAAGCCGATGACCGATATTTCAAATTATGTGCACTCAGGAATAGAACCGCTACTTCGACTCTTCTTAGATCTTCCCTTGTTGCAGCCACCGGAAGGTTGGTGTCAACGCCAACTGTGCGTAGAAGGCTTCACGAAGGTGGTCTAAAGACGAGGCGACCAGCCATTTGCGGGCCGCTCACGTCACGCCACAGGAGGGACCGTTTGCAGTGGGCACGACAACATGTCCGCTGGACGCCTGATCCATGGAGGGCTGTTCTCTTTACGGATGAGTCCAGGTTTAGTCTAGAAAGCGATAGTAGGCTTTATTTGATATGGAGAGAACCTGTAACCCGTTATCATCCGTCAAACATCCCTGGAAGAGATGCATACGGAAGAGGCAATGTCTGTGTTTGGCGTGGCATCTCTTTGGGTGGACGCACAGACTTCCATGTCTTTCCAAGGGGAACCGTGAATGCTTAGGTTTGTAGAGATGACATCCTTGATGCTTATGTGTGCGCATATGCCGGGACACTATGTGATGCTTTCCTGTTACAGGACGGGAACGCAAGACCACACAGGGTTCGCATCGTATATGATTATCTTCAACAAGAAAAACTTATGCGCATGGAGTGGGCAGCTGGATCCCCGGATTTGAATCCTATCGAGCACGTTTGGTATGCTTTAGGGAGACATCTAGCTACTCCCCCCGGCAGATCCTTGCAATTGCTTTGCAAGAGCAATGGCTCTCGCTTCCTATGGAACTGATAGACCGCATAATTGAAAGTATCACACATCGCTGTATGTGCTGTATTGCTTCTAGAGGCGATCCTATTCCATATCGAAAGTACTTTTCCTATAGCAAACTGACACCTTCGATTTGTTCATTTTATACATGTGCTAATTTCTATACTACCGTAATTGTCTGTTAATTTCTTTTTATGTTATTTGATACCTTATTATGTGTTGTATATTATGAGTAAGTTTCATAAAATTCTACAAGTAACTTTTTCAGTAATCGTGATTTTTATGATTTTTCCTTAATTTATGATAACCAGTGTACAAGAAGCTTGACAGTGAAATCTTAACACGTACTAAACTAAGGGAATGAAAGTGCATATACGACAGATTAGATAGCTTCCATAAGGAAAGGCGGAAAGTTTCCATGCATAGCTATTATTTGTATGTTACATATTCTGCGTATTATTTGCATTGGTCTGGTTAGTATTTTATAAAACTTGTAAGTTTTGTCCTAAGTTTATTAACAGTTATTTTAAGTTTTGTATCTTTCCTATCTTATTCTAATTTCAGCTTACAATTTCCTGCCAGAATGTAATTTCAGAAACGCAGTAAATGCAAATGAGTAAGTGTACTATTTAAGTCGAGGTTTCACCGACTTCTAGAGAGAGAGTCTGATTTCCCGACTAGCGCGCATTTGCCTTTGATTACTTTCTCTCTAAGCTACTACGCTCGGCCATATCTTAGGCCCTTGCTTGCCTTCGCCGATTTAGTTAATAATTAGGGGCCAAATATTTAGATTTCTGATAGCTTCGGCTATACCTTTCTGAAAGCTTCAATTATGCTTACTTTAATTTAAATTCATTATTATTTAAGTTCAAGCCCGAGTGGAGGCTTTGTGCATACTCCAAGTAGGAGTTGATTGTAATTATTCTAATAAACAAAGGTTAGTAACCCTTCTTACGACTAACGTGTTTATTCTCACACTTAAGCGATTATTCGTTTGTTAGTGCTCGTGGGGTTCTAAGTTAGAACTTTAGAATTAAATAAGTAAAACCCCAGAAGCTCAAATGAAATTAATTGATTGGAAAATTTTCAAAGTAAAGGTCGATAAATGCATATTTCGTAAAACTCTGCACAACACTGTTCATTGTACAAAACGGTTTACGAAATTACTTCTGTTTGATTCAGGGAGAGAAAACGACGAATAAAAATTGTGTCAAATGAACTCGTTTACTGTTACCAAAAATAAGGCACTTTCACCTACAAATGCAAAATCGTAATTAGGTAACTGAAGCAGGATTTACTCAAAGTATTCAGAGTGTGAAAAAAGGAAGCGGAATTTAAAGAATGACAAAAATAAGTCTTTGTTTTAAAAGAAAAGTGCTCATAAAATGGCGAGTAATGAACCCAAACAAACACTATTTAGAGCCTATATATAATTTTACTCCAGAATTTTTTTTTAGCATCATCGAGTACTCTGAACTAAAAAAATAGTTCGTATTTTTCTTTATAAACAATTCTTTTTTTTAATCTATGGAGGCTTCAAAAATTTTATGAATAGCACATATCGCACAAATTTATTGAAGAAGTTCACGCTTCGCTTGAATCAAAGAAATAAGGAAGAAAAACACAGTGTAAAGAGAATTTCCGTTAACAATGAGAACATAAAGAAAAACCTAAAGAGCAAATATGAAAATAATTCTGGCGGCAGTTTATTTATTTGTATACTCAAACCTACTCTGTTGCATTATAAAACACTCGAATAAGTACTTAAATGAGCCTAAATTAACATTATTTGATGTCATGTCTATACCTTAGTTACGCATTTTTCTCGTCGCATTGCGTCATGATGGATAAATCTTTCTTCAGGTCTGGCAAATTTTAAATTTTCAGATTACTTAGTCTTCGACGCCACATAAAATTTGTATTTTAATTTTAAACTGTGCCTACCAGTACCTGAACGAGGTAATATAAACACAAGGTATTTCCTTTTAAAAAGACTCTCTACAATGGCGTATGTCAAGTTAAACTGAAACAGCGCTTATGTTATGACGTACTCCAATCTAATTGAATTGAAAATTTATCTTACTTGAATAATTAAGTGATTTATAAGACAAAAATATACAGCAGATTCGTATTTTTATAAACATTCGGTTTATGATTTAACCGTTTTCGCAAATTAATACGTTTATTCGAAAACGTTTATGTTCTGATGTCTTTCCACTTACGGATGTTTTGATCTTATGAACATTTTCTAATCTCCGAACAATTTCTAAAATTTAGAATCCGCTGTACTTACAAATTTCATTTTATTGCTTAACAATGCCACTAATCGATGTAATTTTACTGCATTTGATTAATGTGATTTAAAGTTGGTGTACTTGAAGATTAAAAAATCTAATGTGTACACCACATGACTTCCTTGTACGAAATATTAAATTATACCCATTTTTTCCCGCATTTCATTCAAACTTATTTCCTTGAATTTCATTAAAGATACATTTCTCATTCAAATAATTCTGTTCTCACTTCGTGGCAGGGTAAAAATACATAAGAACTTAAAATACAGTCACTGAAAATTGAAAAATATGTAGAGACATTAGGTTATTACGAAGCAAGAGAGGTGAAAAATATGCAATTCCTTCGCCGAGAATCAAACCACGGACCTCTGAAATACCGGCTCCGTGTGCTGACCATTACACCACGAAGGCACGCTAAGAATGTGGGAGATATACCTTATATACTTCCCTTTTTAAAGGGCGACTAGGGTTTTAGGGGACCTAGTCGCCAAATCCTGGGTGTAGAGAGCCATCATCCACAACCCTTTTAGTTCGAGCGCCACTGTAGAGACATTAGGTTATTACGAAGCAAGAGAGGTGAAAAATATGCAATTCCTTCGCCGGGAATCGAACCACGGACCTCTGAAATACCGGCTCAGTGTGCTGACCATTACACCACGAAGGCACGCTAAGAATGTGGGAGATATACCTTATAAATATAGAAAAACATAAAACACCAAATGCAGTTAAAACAATAAAAAAGAATTTTTTTGCAATTAAAATTACAGTTTCTAAGCAAAAACAAGCAATTCGGCCAACAGGTAGATTTTTCGGTGCGCAAAACTAAAAGTTTCCTTTTGGTCCTACTCGGCGAAAAGACATTAAAGATGCACAAAGACTTAATTCCCTAGTCTGCTAAGTTTCAAACGTAAACAAATATGGCTGTTATGGTAGAAAAAAATAAGGCTTAGCCGCACTGAAACTGCTTTTAAATTGTTGATAATTGTATAACTATTGCATGCAGATTAACTAAAGGCATAAAAACTTTAACCGGAAGATAAGGCTAACATAATTCCATCATTCTGAAGGCAAAAAATGCACAATTTACCAACATATAAGAATAAAAAAAAATCTGAGCTCACTGGGCCGAGTAACAGAGTGGATAGCTATGTATATTCTTTTGGTGTGGCCGATGCCAACCAGAAAGGGAGGTGCACAACTACATGCTATATATAAAAAATCCTACGTACAAAATTTCAACTTTCTAAGGCTACTCGTTTTTGAGTTATGCGAGATACATACGTACGTATGTACAGACGTCACCAAAAAAATTCTTTCTGAATCCATTTTAAATCAGTATTATAATTCCTTTGGCGAAAAGAGTCCTTTATTCTATCCTTACGTACAGATGTTAAGCAAAAACGTCGTTAAATCGCATTCGATAGCGGTCAAAATGGATACTTTCTTTGAAATATGACACCCGGAATTTTACGTCATTACAATACCTCCTTTACTTCGTACAAAGAAGTATGTGACTAATAATAGAATTTTGAACTCAGTAGTAATATTTGTTTGTTAAAACATTGACAAAAGAATGGAAGCAAACAGAAATGTCCGTTTCAGTACATTATGTATTATTCCTTTGGCATGATAAAATATATTATTTATGTAAATGCTGTAGTTTACTTAGTTCCACGTTCGTAATTCAGAGAAGAGTATTTAATTAGATATTTATTAGTTTAACATTTAAATTACAAAATATGTGAACTTTACTTTAGTCCAAAAAATATCAGGACACTCCATGAGCCATTAATAACATAACTCTCACGAAAAGAACAGAGCTATTCTCTATTTTCTTTTTCGGTGCTCTTGGGTGACGTTACTGGCGCACATGGAGGATCTGTATTTACGTGACAGTGGTATTAGTTTGTTTCTATCGAACGTACGTTGGAACCTACGTACGTTGGAAATTTTAAGCCTATTGGATGATGTCTTCGTGCTATTGCATTTTGGATTGCTATATAGACAGGAAGTGAGGAAAATTATTCAAAAGTACCTTAATTCTTGCCCTTAGATTGTCTTTAACAGAAGCTCAAAGGCGTAGATCCTTCCAGTAGCAAAACTCCTTAAAATAAAGTTTAGAACTTTACAAAAATAATTTCATCACATCCCCACGAACTTCTGGGGACTCTATAAATATAAAATGTAACTCTTATATGATTTCTGACTACCAACAATTCCAATTAATAAAACATTCATTAAATTTTACAAAATACAAAATCCTCCACGATTTACCTTCAAAATTCGCAGAGCGATGCGAAAGCAAATCAGTTTAATCAGGTCATTTTCAACGCTTATTTCCGACAACGATTGTTTACCAAATTTAGAAAGTATGTGCAAATAAAATTTGGTCGTTTGGATTGTTAATGGTTCCGTGGAGAATAATACAACACTCTAAATTCATACACTGTCTCACAAAAGTGATGGGACACTTGTGCTTTACAAAAGGAAACTGTAGTAAAATAAATTAAAAAAACATGTACAAAATTTTTTGTGGGTGTGTTTCATACTTAAATTTAGTAACAATCATTACATAACATACATTTTCTCAAAATATTAAAATATTAATTTAATAAAAATACAATTGTTTAGAACGGAGCAAAAAATGGCTCACATAAGTGATGGGACACTTACTTTTCCATCAAATATTTATCCAAAAAAATATTTATCAAATTTTACTTTTTAAAAGGTTTTAATATTTTATTGGATTTCCTTTTACTTTTAAAACATGATTTAATCTTCTTGGGATAGATTCGACTAATTTTTTTTATGATTTCTGGAGTGATTTTACCCCATTCTTCTTGAAGCACCGATTTTAATTGCTGTTTTGAAGAAATGGTGTGTTTGCGAATTCTTGATTCCAATTCTTGCCAAATATTCTCTATCGGATTTGAGTCTGGAGATTGTGGTGGTGTTTTTATTATTTCAGGACAGTTATACAGCAAGCAGAGTCTAACGTTCAAAGCAGTGTGCTTGGGGGTCATTGTCCTGGTAGAATTTAAAATCGTTATGAAGGTTCAATTTTCGTGCTCAAGATTTCAAATTTTGATTTAATATGCCAATATACTTGTACTGATCCATTATACTGTCAATAAAAACAAGATTACCAACTCCAGCGGACGACATACACCCCCACACCATAACTCCTCCTCCATCATGTTTTACTGTCGGCACCAAGTTCTGTTTGCGGAATTCTTCCCTGGGTTTTCTCCACACCAAGATTCAATCCTCAGAACCAAATATATTAAATTTACTCTGATCATCAAATATAACTTCATTCCAGTAATCAGAATTCTTATTTATGTTGGGTTTTGCGAAAGCCAGTCTGAGTTTTCTATTCTTTTCACTTACGAAGAATTTTTTCCTGGCTGCTCTACCGTGATATCCAGTAGACCGAATTACTCTTCTAATAGTCTCAGAACTAACAATTACTCCGTACAATGCTTGTAAATCAACAGCAACTTTAGGAGCACTCATTCTTGGATTTTTTTTAATATTTCGAACGATAATTTGCTTTATTCCATTGGATAGCTTTGATGGTCGGCCAGGTCTTCTTTTATCCTGAATCATATGATTCTTTTTATATCGTTTAATGATATTGAGAACTATTGAATGACTCAAGTTAACTGTTTCAGCAGTTTCTCTAATAGATTTTCCCCGTTCAATATGCAAATTAATAACTAATTTTCAAATTTCAGGCAGAGTTTCTTTTCGTTTAGCATTCATGGCTGCACAGAGCTAAAAAACACAAAAATTCCAAAACAAACTGGAGAGAAATAATGCAGACGATTTTATAAATTATTGCCAATTGCTTTTGAGTAAAAATAAAAACCCCAAAAAATATTTTTATTGCTTACTTCAGACGATTTTTGTTGCATAGTCTATCAGGACTTAGTGTTCTGTGCATCATTTTTGGAAACATAAGTACAGTCTGTAATCGGGTTCTTATCCTCAAGTTCTAAGTCCTGAACTGGAACAGGGAGCGGAAGGTACGCTATGTTCTGGTGTAGATACTGTATTGGCGAATAACTGCACGTGAAGGGATTTAAAATCCTCTTTTATTAAATCACTATTAATAACAAACTAAGTCTTTTATAGGGTTCTTATCCTCCAGTAGTCAGTCCTGAACTGGAACAGGGAGCGGAAGGTACGCTATGTTCTGGTGTAGATACTGTATTGGCGAATAACTGCACGTGAAGGGATTTAAAATCCTCTTTTATTAAATCACTATTAATAACAAACTTCCCAACTCGGGAAAGATACAGAAAGTAAAAGACCCCACGTGGGTCGAACTTAACAATCAAATAACTTTAAAACTAAACCTAAAATAGAAATTAAATCAACTTTGCTTCGTAGAGCAATTCGCGGAGATTGGCCTCTACCGAAAAGGGTGCGTAGCAAGATATACTAAATACTACCGCACTTTAATTTGTTTTACAATGCAATCACGTAGTAAGCACTATGGCTTATAAATTTAAACTGCTAGCTGGTCAGGCGAACGTTGAGCGGAATAACCGTGATCTGAGTCTAAGCTCTCACACACCGAGAGGTTTCTACCTCTGGCTTAAATAGTACTTGGCTGTACTTCAAAATTAGCATAAGCTGAAAACGCGCGCTTCTTCTGACAGGAAGTTGAAACAGAGAGGAGATAGAAAAGATTTAAATTAAAATAAAACTTGGTTAGTTTAACTAAAACCTTACAAGTCTAATGGTGTCCCATCACTCATGTGAGCCATTTTTTGCTCCGTTGTAAACAATTGTATTTTTATTAAAATAATATTTTAATATTTTGAGAAAATGTATGTTATGTAATAATTGTTACTAAATTTAAGTATGCGACACACCCACAAAAAAGTTTTACATGTTTCTTTAATTTATTTTATTACAGTTTCCTTTTGTAAAGCACAAGTGTCCCATTACTTTTGTGAGACACTTTACGTCGGAAAAGTAAAAATAAAATAGCGATTTAATATTTAATAAATAAATATCTCGTAATTATTGATGCCATCGACAAATATTGAGAAAAATCTAGTAATAATTAAAAAGCTTATAAAAGCCGAATTTAAACACCTCATCTCAGTTGTAGTTGTAGCTATTTAAAGCGAACTGCTGTTTGTTTACTTAATGCTGTGATTGATTGTAGCGAATTCGCTGTGAGATAGAATTAGTTTATCTGTTTTCGAATTGAGTTTTGCTAAACGTTTGAGATATTGTGATATTGTACGAATATCTCTGAAGAAATATTTCAGCATTTTGATTTATTTCTTGTGGAAAGAATATATATTTGTTAATTTTTTAACAACTTGTGCATTCAATCCACAACGAACCAGTCCGCACGCGACAATATTAATTAGGCATGTTGCTAAGAATTTTCCATTTTAATGCACTAAACCTATAAGGTATTTCTCCCACCTTCTTCGCATGCCTTCGTGGTGTAGTGGTCTGCATGTTCGACGCGTAACCGAGAGGTCCGTGGTTCGATTCCCGGTGAAGGCGTTGCTCAATTTTCATGTCTGATGCTTCCAAAAAAACCTAATGTCCCTACAGTGGCGCCCGAACTAAAAGGGTTGCAGATGATGACTCTCCACGCCCAGGATTTGGCGACTAGGTCCCCTAAAACCCTAGTCGCCCTTTAAAAAGGGAAGTGTATAAGGTATATCTCCGACATTCTTAGCGTGCCTTCGTGGTGTAATGGTCAGCACACTGAGCCGGTATTTCAGAGGTCCGTGGTTCGATCCCCGGCGAAGGCATTGCATATTTTTCATCTCTCTTGTTCCAAAAATACCTAATGTCTCTACACTGGCGCCCGAACTAAAAAGGTGGTGGATGATGATTCTCCACCACCGCGATTTGGCGATTGGGTCCCCAAAACCCCAGTCGCCCTTTAAAGGGGGAGTATATAAGGTATTTCTCCCACCTTCTTGGCATGCCTTCGTGGTTTAGTGGTCTGCATGCTCGACGCGTAACCGAGAGGTCCGTGGTTCGATTCCCGGCGAAGGCGTTGCTCAATTTTCATGTCTGATGCTTCCAAAAAAACCTAATGTCCCTACACTGGCGCCCGAACTAAAAAAAGAAGATGGTGGATGATGATTCTCCACCAGCGCGATTTGGCGATTGGGTCCCCAAAACGTCAGTCGCCCTTTAAAAGGGGGAGTATATAAGGTATTTCTCCTGCCTTCTTTGCATGCCTTCGTGGTGTAGTGGTCTGCATGCTCGACGCGTAACCGAGAGGTCCATGGTTCGATTCCCGGCGAAGGCATTGCTCATTTTTCATGTCTCCTGCTTCGTAATAACCTAATGTCTCTACAAACCTTTGTACTAACTTACTGCAGCATAATGAATCTTTTTTCCAGCTATAAATATGCTTTTCACTAGTTTGAGAACTACTTTTATTTGCCTTGTTTTCAGCAACACTGTGATATAAAAGATCATTATCTAAGGAATTAAAGCCTGTAATCCTCATCACCTTTTTCAAATATCCTGGATGCTTTGGTTCACTTAAAATTTTAAATTTCTTAATCTGTAATAGTAAAAACTATGCTCGAATCTCAGATTTAGTTCCAAAATTTGTCAAGTTTTCAAAACGGGCGTTGTCACGCTTAAAATGAGGGAGAGTAGAAGCTGCTAATATCCTTATAGGAAAAGTTCTGACAGCAGTGAAGTGGGTCAGAAGAGCCGCACCCCAAACCGTACGTGAAGTTAAATGTTCGGATGATGCCTTCCTCTTGTTTGGCTTTCACAGTTGGTCGCTTATCGGTGCTTCTGCACCCTTTGACAACATTAACGGTAGATTTGCTTTGCTCGGTCAGGCAAGACCGACACAAAGGAAGTTTGTCTTGTAAGCGGGTTGCACTAAAAAAAAAAATCTTATGTGTACACCACATGACTTCCTTGAACGGAATGTTAAATTATAGGCATTTTGCATTTCAATCAAACTTATTGGATTGAATTCAGTCTACTTTATCGATACCGCGTAAACTACAATAGAATAAATGCACTCTTTAAAATTCACGCACTTAAAATTATGTATATCAGCTGGAGAATTACCTAATTGTTGCTACATGTTCTATTGAAATACTATAATAAATCTAAAACGATGTCTAAAAGAAATTAAACAAACAAACAAAAAAAAAGTGAGAGAGAGAGAAAGAAAGAAACAGTTTTCGCAGACGATTCAGTATTTCTCATTCTATTAGTTCAGTTCTCACTTCGCGACAAGGCAAAAATACATAAAAACTCAAAATCTCTATATTCAAAATTACGAAGTAAATATTAAACGTTTTATTTCTTCGAATTACTTCGGAGTGGATTAAGCATGATTTAATTCGCAATCATAAAAGAAGGCGTTATCTTTGTTAATGCAATTTCTCTAGATTAGCAACAAATCCAATATTCTCGTAAGTTTCAAATGTAAACAAATATCTGCCATGAGAAAAATGATTAGGCTTAGCCGCACTTAAACAAATTTTAAATTGTTGATAATGCTACAAATCTTGCATGCAAATTTATTAAAGGCATAAACACCTTAACCGGAAGATAAAAACAACATAATTCAATCACTTTTAAAGCAAAAGATGCACAATTTACTAACATATAAGAATAAAAAAATGAGCTGACGGAGCTGAGTAACAGAGTGGAGATATAATATATATGCACTTAAACAAATTTTAAATTGTTGATAATGCTACAAATCTTGCATGCAAATTTATTAAAGGCATAAACACCTTAACCGGAAGATAAAAACAACATAATTCAATCACTTTTAAAGCAAAAGATGCACAATTTACTAACATATAAGAATAAAAAAATGAGCTGACGGAGCTGAGTAACAGAGTGGAGATATAATATATATTTATATATATATATATATATATTTATATACTTTTGGTGCTGCCAATTGCACCCAAAATAGGAGGTGCACATCTACATGTTATACACTGACTACCAATAAGTATTTGGACACCTGTGATAGAAAAGACAAACTAACTTTATTCAAAATCAATAGTTGGTAGAGCCTCCACGAGAAGTAATTAGAGCGTGGACCCTCCGGGGCACACTTTCCACAAGTCTTTGTATGACAGCTAGTGGTATTTTCTTCCACTCGGCTTGAAGAAGACATAGAAGTTCCTTCAACGATTTTGAACGGGTTGCACCCCTGAATTCGGCGATGCTACTCGTCCCAGAGATTCTCGATAGGGTTCAGGTCTGGACTCTGAGCAGGCCAGTCCATTCGATGAACTCCATTGACACCATACCAAGCTTTGGTTAACATCGAAACATGACAACTGGCATTGTCGTCCTGAAAGTAACAGGGGTCCAGCCCGTAAAACTGTCATCCATTGTCATCCAAAACAGTGCAGTAGGCATCGGAGTTGAGCTTACCATGAATGGGGACCAAGGGTCCCAGCCCATATCAGGAGAAACACCCCCAGACCATAATTCCACCTCCGCCGAACTTGACTATTGGCACAATGCATTCTGGCAGGAGACGTTCTCCAGGTAGACGCCAGACCCAGACCCTGCCATCCGAACGGTAAAGGGTGAACCTTGATTCGTCACTTCAAAGAACTCGTTTCCACTGATCTACGGTTCAATTTCGATGTGCTTTGCACCGCATTAACCGAGCAGCGCGGTTGGACTTTGTGATCAAAGGCTTATGGGCAGCAGCAAGACCATGAAAACCAAGCAAATGTGCTTCCTTACGGATGGTATTCATTGAAACAATACTCCCGGAGGCCTGTTGAAACTCCTCGCGGATGAGGGCCATCGGTTGGGTGCGGTTCTTCCGAATTTCTCTGGATAGCACTCGTCGGTCTCTATCTCCCAGTTTCGTTGGTCTGCCGAGTCGGGGCACATTCTGACAATCACCGCTCACCTTCGACTTCTTAATCACATAGGTCACTGTCGATTTTGGCTACTTCAGATCGCTAGATATGTCCCTTAAGGATCGGTCACATTTGTGATACACGATACTTATACCTTTCTCGAACTCAGAGAGCTCCGAACTGCGAGGCATCTTGCATGCGACTAAAGCCGATATTGTTTCCTACACGATATATACCGGCGGAGTCCGTGACGTATCTTAGGACCGCAGATATCGTCATTTGCATGGGTGTCCAACTACTTATTGGTAGTCAGTGTAGGAGTCCTATATACAATTTTTCAACTTTCTGAGGCTACTCGTTTTTGAGTTATGCGAGATACATACATACATACGTACGTACGCACAGACGCCACGAAAAAATCTCTTCAGAATCCATTTTAAATCAGTTTTATAATTTTTTTGAGTCCTTTATTCTGTTCTTACGTACGAAAGTCACTCAAAAGCATCGTTAAATTGCATTCGATAGCGGTCAAAATAGATATTTTCGTTGCGATATGATACCCGAAATGTTTCGCGATTACCCTGCTTTCTTTTTACTTCGTACAAGGAAGTAAAAAGGAGACACTCTAGAACACTGCTGGTAAAAGTAAATGCGAGCGTTGATTGCATTTGTTACCATATGAGTTGATCTTCGACTATATGAGTCGATCGTACATGCGAATTTATGAGTCCACTTATAGAGTATATGCGACTATATAAGTTGATCTTCGACTATATTAGTTAAATGCGACTATATGAATTTATCTTCGATATTTCGGTCCTGGAGTACCTTATGAAAGCTTACTCATGTAATAGGAACACAGAAAAAAATTCGGGTGCATGAATAAGAAAAAAGTAAATAAATAAAGGATTTGAAATCTGGAGAGATACGTATGACCATTCGACCATTTTTTGCTAACACTTCCATTATTTAGTTAGGCTTCCATTATTTATTACTTAGATTATTAACTTTTTTAATTAAAATCTTGAAAAAGCAAAAGAATTTGAAATTAAAAATTCAAAAACAAACTGACACTTCGAACTGTCAACTAAACAGAGGACAAAGACTTATTCCTCAGTGTAAAAAATGTCTAGCACTTCTGAAGTAAAACCAAAATTTAAATTTAAATTAAAAATAAAATTACTATTAAAATGTTGAAAAAACTGCAATTAAAATGAAGAAATAGACTACAGAAAAGCAGAAAGATGTGAGAACATTATAATCAATATGCAAATTTTTAAATATTTGAAATACACTGCCCTCCAAAAGTTAACGTACAGCATGTTTTTGTGTCTGATTTGGGAAAGAAGCAACATAGAAACAAGAAATTCACAGAAAATGTTCACTAAATACTTCTTTAAAGAATGCGACATAGAGTGTATCTAAAGTTCAGCATAAACATGAATTACAACCAAAAATTGCACTCTTGGTAGAGAAATCCAATCTTGGAGAAACAGTATATCACAGAATTTTGAGGAAAATTGGGGTGGTAACATTACAAAAATGGGCTCTAATAAGAAATGTGACCACCCACCCTTAGCTACAACTCATTGGC
>KK116620.1:527968-572447 GCA_000611955.2 Stegodyphus mimosarum
TTGCTGTCAATTATGTTGCCGGTCAGTGAAATGGAAAACAACGACCAGACACGGAATAATCCTTGTTCAAGCTCATTTAACGACCTTGGAGGAAGACTTAAAGCAGCAAACTGGCTCCCAAGGTAGTCCCAAAGATGGCCTATCGGGTTTAGGTCAGGGGATTGATGTGGCCATTCCATCCGCTCTATACCGTGATCTCAAGTTATTCTTCAGCAACCCGAGCTCGGTGCAGTCGCGTATTGTCGTCCATTAGAAGAGATCCAGGACCAATAGCAGCGGCATATGGGTGAACATATTAATCAAGCATCTCCTCTCGATATCTCATACCGGTCAAAATTCCTCCATGGAACGCATGCAGGTCAGTGTGACCCTCGAAAGAGATCCCAGCCCAAACCATTGTTCCACCACCTCTGTAACTATGTCATTCCACAATGTGGGATTGGTTGTATCTGATGCGTTGTTCTCTCCAGATCAGCTGACGGCCTGAATCACTGTCCAGTGTTAACTTGGACTCGTGTGTGAAGAGAATAGACCCCCCTCATTGTTGACTGGTCCAGGAGACATGTTCTCTTGCCCAACATAAACAAGCACCTCTGTGTCCTCGGTTCAAGGGGACACAAACAAACAAACAACTGGTCATCTTGCGTGCAGACCTGTATTGTACAGGCGTCTGCGCACTGTAGTAGCTGAGATTCTTGTTCCTGTTGCCACTAAATGATCTACCGTGAGCTGAGGCACAGTAACGTTACTCCTCCTTCGGGCCGAAAGAGCTAAATAACGGTCTCCCGCAGGTGTTTCAACTGTAGGTCCGCCTGTAACATGTCTTCTAGACACAGAATCTTCGGATTCAAATAGATTGCCCAGTCGGTGGGCCACACTGCGAGAGACCCTGAGACGTCCAGCAGCATCAGCTTGTGACATTCCCATTCCCATCCATCCGATCACCCGCCACCTCAACGAATCGGGCGAACGACCTCGCCGGGCATTGATAGACTCTCCTGAATATTGTCCAAGAAATTGTAATAACAACTAAAGATCAACACTCGTGAACAAAATTACAATTTTTGCATTTTTTCTCCAACTCCTATATAAGTATTCATTTCTATAAAGCGGTAGATATTGTTTTTGCATATATTTTCTTAAACTTTATTGCTGTCATGCATATGAACTGTGAATTTAAGCACTGGATCAATTGATAGACTGTTTACTGACGACCCGAGTATTGTTTACTGACGAATCCAGATACAGTCTGAACAGTAATTCCAGACGTGTTTTGATCTGGAGAGATGAAGGAACACGCAACTTGCCTTCCCTTATCCGTGAAATATCCCGCTTCAGCAACCGCGGTTTAATGGTTTGGTGAGAAATCACGATTAATAGCCGTACAGAGCTGCATATCTTTCAAGGAGATTTTGTAACTGCTAGGAGATATGAGGACGAGATACTGGAACCCCAGGTTAGACTGTTTAGGAGATCTGTTGGTCCAGACTTTTTACTAATGGATGAAAATGCTCGGCCTTATCGAACGTATGTGATGTCAGAACACTTGGAAACAGAAGATATAACTCGAAAGGATTGGCCACTTTACCAACCCAACTTGAACCCGACTGAACATGCGTGGGATGCCTTAGGGCGTCGAATTTCAGAACGCCCCAGACCCTCCAGGAGTTGAAGAGCGTGCTTTTAGAAGAGAGGCGTGCAATTCCACAAGACGTGATGAGTACTTTGGTAAAGCCAATGACATCAAGACGTGTGGTATGCACATTGAGGTGACCATACACCATATTAAAGAAAACCTTTTTTTCCACAAGACAGGACTTTTCTATCATTTTTCAATTTGCATAAATTTGGTTTTAATTTCAATATTCTGCCAGTAATAACATTTTAAGCATGTTGTAAAAACAATACTTCTGTACAAATTTATATTAATAATTTTTCATTTAGTATCAGGTACATTTTATTTCTGTCATTATCCTTTAATTCTGAAGACCGGTGTATAAAATTCATCGTGTGTAACGTAAAATTTTAATCTTTTCTTAAAATATTTTTCATTCGAAATTTTCTTATGTATCTTGACTAGTTATAATTCTTGCATATTTTGAGCACGTCAACTACCCTGAATTTATCTTCCACGCGCCTTCACGCTTAGTCGGATTTATAACGTTGCCATTCAGCAAAGAGACGGATCTTTAATATATATTACAAATTTAACTTCTCTGTTACTGTTTACCAATTAGAAGATTTGAAGCAATAAATACACTTTCTTATTATTTAACTCTTTATTTTACATTTTTTTAATAATGTATAAGATTGATACAAGTTAAAATTCATTTAATTTATAATATATCAAACCGATCGTTTTAATGAACATTTGTAACTTTATTGTAATTAATAAGCTGTTTCTAACGCTGCATGTTATGTAACTGATATAGAATATTTTTATTATAATTACTATTTATTGATTTATTTTAGTTCGAAATCTTAGAGTAATCTCATGGTTTCAGATTGTAATTTTTTTTTAGTCCAAAGGGATTTAGTCCCGAAGGACTATTACTTTCGTTTTGCGATTTTGCGTCGGAAACACAAAAACGGCGTATCACTTTTCAAATTGTTGCCACTAAATGTTATCGCTCTGCATTAAAGTTTAAAAAATGAAAAATCTGCATAAATGTATGCATGTTTCTCGCATTGTGATAAAACCTAGAGCCATCGAATTTTGAATGACGTAATCCTACTGCGAATACGGGCATCTGGAAGCCCTAATTTTGAATTTGAAATTTGCTTTATTATCGATTTTATGTTTTGTAACATTTCAACGAATTTCTGATTAACAAACTAAATGATTTCAAAGCGAGCAATGGCAACACTGTACGGGAAAAAAAACATTTTTATCTCCAGCGCACGAGACTTACGGAAATTCTAAAGATATGCTCATTTTAAAATGATTTTGCGATATTGATTTTGAACTGAATTTTATGGTTTGAGTACGTAGTACATGATGTTTAATAAAAAAAAGTAGCACACGAAACGTTAAAAAAACGCGCCTTTGGACGGAATTTAAAATCTGAAATTTTTCAGATTTTTTTTTTTTTATTTTACTACAGTTTCCTTTTGTAAAGTACAAGTGTCCGATCACTTTTGTGAGACACTGCAGATATTTTGAGTTTTTATGTATTTTTGCCTTTTGCCGAAGTGAGATCTGAATTAATTGAATGAGAAATACTGAATCGTCTGTGAAAAACTGTTTATTTTTGTGTGTGTTTGTTTAGTTTCTTTTATACATCGTTTTAGATTTATTATAGTATTTGTAAAGAACATGTGGCAACGATTAGATATTCTCCAGATAATGTACATAAATTTTTGTATTCTTAATGGGTTATAAAAAATGTGATGTAACGCTGTTAAGTGAACCTAGCGCCAGAGTGTTGCTGTGGTAAACAAATAGAGAGAATTTTAAAGAGTATATTTATTCTATTGTGGTTTATGCGCTATCTAAGTAGATTTAGTTCAATCCAATAAGTTTAAATGAAACGCAAAATGCGTTTAATTTAATATTTCCTTACAAGGAAGTCATGTGGTGTACACATCAGATATTTTACACCTATGAAAACAAAAAGGAGAAAGGGGATGGAAGAATCTAAAAATCTATTTTAGGTATTGTTCTATACAAATGTATTTCACACGAAACGTTAAAAAAACGCGCCTTTGGACGTAATTTTTTAAAATCTGAAATCTTTCAGATTTTTTTTTTTAGCTTTTTATTTTAATCTATCTTTTTTTTTTTTTTACAGTTAAACTTCTACAGCGTATGTTACTAGATTCTACAAATGCAGAAAGAAGGGAGTCAAAGCAATGTTCATTATCATGTATGTACATATAATTAACATTCATCCATGTCAAGGAATCAAAATCTGGGTAAATCAGATAAAAAAAGATGCGTAAAAGAAAAATAAGTGGAATTTTTACGATAAGCAAAAGCCGAAGAACACACGCCGAATACGTGAACAGTTATTAAATCTTCTGAAAACGTGACTCAACTCTCCTGCCGATCTTGCATTAACCGAAAATGGAGACGTGGCTGAAAAAGAAATTAGATCTATAAAAGCGCACTTTTACTTTACTCTTACAATCTCGACAGGATGCGTAGTCATTATTATGAACGTTACGTGGCGATTAACCTGTTTTAAAATACGTGTATAAAACTTAGATTTAAATATCACATTTAATGGTATAAAATATTGTTACGGAATTTGTATTTATTTAGCTATTTATTTAGAACTGTAATTAAAATTGTTTTATTTTCTCTTACAACGCAGACGAATTTGAAGCGAAAGCTAAGTCTGAAACGTACAAGAGCGCCTGCATTTTATATTTAACTAGCCGCTGCGCGGCCAGCCTTCGTCTGACTTAAAGTGTACCAGAAAAATGCCTAAAGAGAACACCAAACATTAACTTTGAAAACTGCACAGAATTTTACTCTGCAGAACAATTTTATCGAAAAAGAAACAAACAACAACGGAAAAAAAATTCAGTTAAAAATGCATTACATATAAAAAGCATACAACGAAATAAGCAATATCCCTTAATACGAATATTAATTATCCTAATAAATAAATTAACCAACTTCCCTTTGCAAAATCTTAAGAACTCAAATGGTATAAACAGATTAAGAATTTAAGCAGATTCAAAAATATCATGCAAAACTTTTTTATAATTAAAATTATATATAATTAAAACATAATATTACAATGAAATAAGCAATATCCCTTGATACAAATGTTAATTATCCTAATAAAATAATTAAACAATTTACGGTTGCAAAAAGAAACAACTTTTTAATTTCTTAAACTTTTCAGTCTCTTAAAAACAGTAGCATAAGAAATACGATGAAAAATTGTTGCCAAACCGAAATTTTTAAAAGCATGAAACTATTCAAAATGATGCAATTTCATCAAAAATCTATCGACAACGATAAGAAAGGAAAATTGTTGCCAAAACTACATTTTAAAATATCTGAGATGTGAGAAGTGTATTCGGAAGCTTCATTTAAAAATTTTTTAAAAAATACAAAATATTATTATTTTTCCAAAATTCTTTTTTTAAAAGGAGTCGAAAGGATTAAAGTTCGACGTGTCCAAAAATCAAAGGAAAATAAACGGCACATTTTTTAAAATAAGTTTTTTTTAAAAAAATTCCGCTGAAAGGTGTTAAGCTCACCTTCCTAAATAAATTCGTATTTAATCGATTTATGGAAATACGAAATTTATTTTAAATTCGTAAAATAGCTAAGTGTCTACGCTTCGCGACGATGTAAAAATGAAACGTATAGAATGAAATCTCGCTTTCCTATAGCCCATTATGTCTCAAAATGACGCGATTTGGTCACAAAACATAAAATAAAAAAATTATTGAAAATTCGAATACCCTAGGTACCGTCGTTATTTCACATACATACATACACTGCTCGACAATGAAAATACAACACCAAAAAGGAGTGGTCAGAAATTTATGCAAATTTTAGAGTAGACGAACGTCACTGAGTTATGCGAATGATGGAAATGCGCAGCTCTCCGACGCACGTGAAGTAAGATATAAGGGAAGGAACGTGCAGAATGGGCAATATTCGTGTCGTTATTTCTGCCAGACGAATTATCGAAGAAAGTTGGTTTTTGTCCCGGAGGATACGTGTAATAGGAGAGAATGCTATGCCGCTGTTAACGAAGGCACTTCCAGAAGATAGACGATTTTATGAGGGGTATGGTGATTGGATTGAGAAGGGCGGGTTGGTCCTTACGTCAAATCGCAGCTGATACCCACATGGATGCGAGCACGGTGCATTGGCTATGCCGAACATGGTTGGAACAGGTGCAACCAGAGTGACGTCAGCACGCGTGGATCGACGCATCAGACGACAAGCTGTGTCGATCCCGCAACTCATTTGTACCGCGATTCTGCAGCATGTGCAAGATACTCTGGATGTTCCCGTGTCGACGAGAACCATTTCCCGTCGATAGGTTGAACGTGGCCTGCACTCACGGCGTCCGTTAAGAAGACTGACATTGATCCCACAGCATAGACGCCAACGTTTAGAATGGTGCCGGACTGGAGCAATGTGGATGAGAAAATGGCGAAACGTCGTGTTCGCAGATGAGTCACGCTTCTGTTTATAAAGTGACAGTCGCCGCATACGTGTGTGCCGCCGCATGGAGACAGATCTAATCCGGCAGTAACTGTGGGACGCCCCACCGCGCGACAACGTGGCATAATGGTTTGGGGCGCTATTGCCTACGATTCCAGGTCACCTCTAGTTCGTATTCAGGGCACTATGACGGCTCAACGATACTTGGATAATGTACTGCTGCCGGTGGCAATCCTCTATCTTCAGGGGCTGCCTAATGAAATTTTTCATCAGGATAACCCCCGACCACACAGTGCTCACATCTGCCAACATGCTCTGCAAGCTTCCCTGGCCACCGTACTCTCCTCACCTGTCACCAATCGAGCATGTGTGGGATGTGATTGGACGCCGTTTGCAGATTCCGCCCCTGCCTCGTTCAGAAGACGAACTGTGGCAAATGGTTGAAAGGGAATGGAGAGTCATCCCTCAGGACACCATCCACACTCTTATTAACTCTATGCCTAGACGTGTTTCTTCGTGCATCGCTGTCCGCGGTGGTCCTGCATCCTACTGAGCCGACGCCGTTCTCGCTCTGTGTTCTGACTATCATTTTGAAATAAAGATCACTTATTGCTGCCTGCTGTCTCTGTCTTTTTTCCAAATTTCATCACTTTCTGATTACTCCTTCTTGGTGTTACATTTTCAATGTCGAGCAGTATACATACAAATTCTTCATTATTTAATTTATTTAAAAATAATACAGGGTGATAATATTTGGTGGCAGCAATTTGAAAAGTGATTCGCCGTTTATTGTGGACGACGCAAAATTCCGTTCAGTGATTAATAACTCCTTCGGGTTAACGCCCTTCTGGGTTAATAATAGTAGTATTTATTATTAATAGTAGCAGTATAACTTACTTCTGCTACTTTATAATTCTATTCATATGTAATTTTTATTTAAAAAAAATCATATATCATATTACTTATTATTTGCAATGGCAATTTTTCGCAAATACATATTAAATTCTAAGTAATTCAACCTATTAAGATAATTTAATTAACTAATTAAATTGCATGCTCATTAAATATAATCGAATTTTAGTTAACATTAATTAAGTTATATATATATTATTAATTAAAGAGAACTAAATAAATATATATTTAAATACACGCGTACCAAGATCACTTCGGGAGCGTAAAGAAAAATTGTTCAAAGAAGTAGGCGATGACCCAAAAAGTTTGAGAAATACTAATTGACAAAGGAAAAATCTTATGTATTTTATTATGATGTGCATATGGCATTAATTTTCTGTTTTGCCCAGACGCAGTTTCGTACAGAAACCATAGATATCTTTAATTCTTATATATTTTAAAATTCTATAAAAAAAAAATCTGCGGATCTAGTTGTTGATAACGTACAGCTTATACTTAAAGGTTAAGCGCATTACAACATAATCAAAATAGAATTACCAGTTTCATTGTTTCCTCATCGCTAATAATCACTATCAAGTATGATTTCTCGTACCACATTTTCATGGAATTCAATTAATGTGAGGTGAAATTCCTTGAATTTTGCACGTTTTCGTTACCAGCACAAATCTTGTTTCTCATTAATGTTTCAATCAGCAACTGCACTCGATTACAAAATTTCACATATTTTTTTCTCTAATTAATTTTAAAACAACAGCACCTAAATTAAAAGCAACTACTAAAACCGAAAATAAGAATGTTCTGTCAAATGCGCATTCCAATTAAAACCCTCTGACCTGCAAGGGGTTTCGCAAAGAAAGCCCAAATATTCAAAAACACTTCGATGAGAAAGAGGTATTTTCTTGATTTTTAATTCCAAAATGTCCCTGATACTTTATCTGGATTTACGCACTTATAATATATTGCTATAATTTCCTAGACAAATTTCAAGAGGAACACTGCTACAAAAAAAAGGGGGGGACAGTTCTATATCTCCCTTTCTACTGAGCCGATTGACGAAATTCAAATTGCTTTTTTCATGTCTCGAGAGCGCAACTTAGAATATGTTTTAGATTTATATATAGCATTGTTCAAATATAGGTATTTTGACCCAAAATCGGACTTTCCCTGAAATGGCGTGCCAATTTTTTTCCATATTTCGATTCTATGACTCAAATTACACCAAACTGCCAAGTTTTGTAAAAATCGCACTAGCAGTTTTTCAAAAATTAGCTCTCAAAATTTTAGCTCCTCAATGTTAATTGAATGTGATATATATTTATTAATATCTCTTTTTTTTTAAACTTATTTGATTCCTTCTCACACAGTTCTAAATTTAGGTTCATTCCAAATAAAATTCGCCCATTTTTTATGATTTATTTTTAAAATTTCTACTTTTAAATAATTTTTATAAATTTTTCGAAAAGTTTTGAATTATAACCTTCAAAATTTTTACAATCATCTTAAAGTAGATTTATGTCTAAGCATACCTGCAACAAATTAGAGCTTTTTATTCAAAATTTCCGAAGATAGATATACGTGAATTTATATATTGACGCGTTTTGATATTTCGCATATTTGTTGAAAGCGATAATAACGAAAATGTGGTTTATGCACTTTGTTACAATCATTTGAAAGGTAGAACGATGTGACTTTTTCTCCTCTTATTCCCAATGTAAAAAGGCAGGAACGATATGCTTTTTTTTCCTCCGCTGCACAATGAAAGGGAAGGAAAATAGGTTGCCACATATTAAGAAGTTCGCCAAGTGAATTATTCTTGGCTCAAACTGAAAAAAATTCGCCAAGTTAAATTTATGAATTTCTCCGCAAATATCGTACCAAATTTTACAAAATTTAATATTTAGGCATAATTTGAGTCGTAGAATAGAAATATGGAAAACAAATTGCTAGGTTATTTTAAAAAAAGTCCGAGTTTGTGTCAAAATACCTATGTTAGAATAATGCTATATATAAATATAATATATATCCTAAGCCGTGCTTTCGAGACATGAGATGCTATATATAAATATAATGGATATTCTAAGTCGCGCTTTCGAGACATGAAAAACGCAATTTGAATTTCGTCAATCGGCCCAGTAGAACGGGAGATATAGAACTGTCCTTTTTTTTCCCGCAGTGTACGTATATATAAGTTCTTACAGACATTACAAAAAATATTCTAGGCCGTATATATACGGCCTTGCCGGTAGAGGCTCAGAGAAACACTACGCAAAGAATTTAACTCACGTAGATGTAAGTGTTTCGGGGATAACATTCATGAATGGGGATTTAGATTTAACTGTCTGATGCTGTAACGGCAAGACGGCGGTTTGTGGGCTATATATGGCCCTCCAATCTATCTGTTAAAGCCACAAATGTATGATTCTAGTTGTATTGGTCGAATTGTTGATGCTTCTACTTATTTGAACGTGTTTTCAAAATGACCGTTATTTTACACGCCTCTAAGCTTTCAGCAATAGCAGTGAAATTTTCAAGAAAATTAAAAAACTAGTCAAAATAGCGAGATCCTTGGAGAATTCTGTTACACTTGAATAATTTGCGAAAAATCCTATTAGGAACCAGACGATATGTAGCAACTAGTGTTCTTCTACATTCGCCAAATAATTAGAAGAATCAGTCAGGAAGAATTATAAAATCAAAATCTGAAACTGGCTAACTGAAAGGAATTGTCAAATATTCTCGGAATGAAAATTAGAAATGGACATCGAGAGCCATAAGAAATTTTAAAATACAGTTAGACCCCGCTTAACGCGGGGTACATTCAGATAAAAGAGCTTTAAACCGAAACAGCGTTAAGCGAGGTCTTACTATATTCCATTTTTTACTGCAAATGTCATATCAAGCAGATAAAATACTATATTGTTAAGAGTTATAAATGAAGATTCAATAATTGACATTTGCATTAAATTTCAATAATTGCTAACATTCATATTTTAACACTCATTATGAAAAAGAATTACAATTACAAAACAATATTAATTATCGCTCTTCAATGGTATTCTTTATGATTTTTGAGGTACCCTCGCCATTTTAAGTGGTCTTTCCTGCTATAGTCTAAGACAAATGTACGCTGTCTTAAAAAAAAATATATGGCTTTGTTGACTTGATAACACGGCTGATGTTGAGAAATTAAGTAAAATATAAATGATTTACGATCTGAAAACTTCACTTTACTGCGTAACACCTCAAAGAAGAGTTTACCATTAACATTTTTAAAAATTAAAATACATAGAAACTGGCAACAGCGGAGGTTGTTTACATTTTCGCTTTGAGCTCATTCTTTTTATGAGAAAAAGAGAAAAATGGCTTCGAGTTGCATTTCATGAGTATTTGATAATTAATGAGTATTATCTTACGTCATTTATATTTATGAATGCTGTTTTGAGATGATGAAACTACAGCTGTCACTTATTAGATTTGTAAATAAACTGTTTGTGTTTGTAACGTGATGTTTCACTGAATAACTAATTTCACTCACTTCCATTACTAATTCTTCTGATGTTCGAAGGCAAAACGAGACTTAACAGTTTTGAAAAGGATATTACATCCGGGACATCGATGTATTAAAAAATAATAGGTACTTGAAAACGGCATACAGTTGTGTTTTATCTAGTTTTTTTTAAATAAATTACTTTCATTTTATTTTTTAACAAAATTAATTTTTAATACTATATGGATATCATATGAAAACATATCTGTATGGTAACTACACTGGTTATCACAAATTACAGAAAAATCACAAAAATACCGATAACTTCATCAAAAATAAGCCAAACCGTGTAAAATTTGAATATGTTGCCAGTATGTAAGACTAGCTGAGTAAAACTGCAATATGCAAACTAGTGGCGCTGCATTCGGAATACATCATCTTCGAGGAGCATAAAAGTCCATGTTTGAGAGCAAGCCCACATATTTCACTGTGATAGCGACAACAGAAATCTGAGAACCTGGAACCCGTTATCATCCGTCAAACATCCGTGAAAGAGATGTATACGGAAGAGGCAGTGTCTGCGTTTGGAATGGCATCTCTTTGGCTGGACGCACAGATCTCCATGTCTTTCGAAGGGGAACCGTGAATGCTCAGGTGTATAGAGATGACATCCTTGATGCTTATGTGCGCCTGTATGCCGGGGCAATACGTGATGCTTTCCTGTTACAGCACGACAACGCAAGACCACACAGGGCTCGCATCGTAAATGGCTATCTTCAACAGGAAACAATTATGCGCATGGAGTGGCCAACTCGATCCACGGACTTGAATCCTATCGAGCACGTTTGAGATGCTTTAGGGAGACGTCTAGCTGCTCTCAATCCGCCCCCTCAGACCCTTGCCGCGCTTGCAATTGCTTTGCAACAGCAGTGGCTCTGGCTTCCTATGGAACTGATAGAAAGCATAACTGAAAGCATCCCACATCGCTGTACGCGCTGTATTGCTTCTAGAGGCAATCATATTCCATACTATAGGTACTTCCCCTATAGCAAACTGACAGCTTCGATTTGTTCATTTTATACATGTGCTAATTTCTATACTACCATAACTGTCTGGTAATTTCTTTTTATGTTATTTGATAACCTACCATGTGTTGTATATTTTGGGTAAGTTTCATAAAATTCTACATGTAACTTTTTCAGTAATCTTGATTTTTGTGATTTTTCCTTAATTAATGATAACCAGTGTAGTTCCAAACATCTATTTAAAAAATATGTATCTGCAATACACATATCGGTTAATTAATGATGATTTTTTTCTCTTTCTCCTGTTATTTAATTTTCTCAAGACCAGTTGTTACCTTTGAGTTTGAAGTCCAGTTACCTTTGAGAGGTTTTGTTGCCGACATCAGAAAAATAACTATAAATTTCCTAAGACTTAGCTTACAACGTGAACAGAAAAAACTGCAACATGCAGACTAACAAACAGACAGTTTCTAGCCAAACTTTCACAGCAAATTATAAACCAGAACTTAAGGTAAAAGATGTATCTATTATTAATTCATATTTGGCAGTTAATAGAAATTCAGTATTCTGATATAATGAGTATATTTTTTAATTAAGATTATATCGACGGACATAAGAATATCTGATATGGGATTTGGGCTTTGGTGAAGGCCATTTTAAGGAAAACTAACTCGTATTCACTTTATACATAAGAAAACTAGGAAAACTTCCATGCAGTCAGCCCGTTCACCGACATTTGTACCCAGGCCGAACTATCACTGTTCAGCTACTTTACCAAATAACCGCTAATAATAATAATAACTTTACCAAATAAACGCTTGCAATATCGAACTAAATAATAATCACACAGCAGAAATGTAATTAACAAACCAGAGCCGAAATTTGTTTTGCGCTTGGAGTTTCTGACATTTATTTACCTTTGTATCTACGCAACTCGGTTTCCAAGCATGAGTCACGAACATAAGGATAAGCGACAGGACAGTTGAAACTATGACTTAATTATTTACATAAAATGATCGGTTTATCATTTTAATGAAATCTGGCATTTACCAGTTGTTGATTTCACCAGTCATAATAGATTGTCCATATTCGGTCATTTGATTTAAATATAGTTAGTTCTTAATTTGTTTTTAGAGAAGGTGAAAGAGCCAAAGATCAAACTAAACAATACTTGTTATCTTTAAATTTGATTCAGATTATCTTAATTACATTAAGCACCAAAATGGATCCCTATCTCTTCCTTATTTTTGTAGCATCTTTTAAAGCAACTACTCTCGCTTGCCTTTCTGAATTAATTTTTTATTTCGGTCACCTACTTTCGGCAACCCTGTTGATATTTCATACTTTGCGTTGCAAAATTCAATTCGAACTCGTTTTTCAAGCCCATTAAAATGTTTTGTGAAAGAGATTTCATTTATTTAGCAATCACTTTCGATATCGGTTATTTTTTTTAATTCATAGCCATGCCTTTGTATTTGATGTTTGGAAATGCTCAATAATCTGAAGCAATTTTATTCTTTGTTAATGCACTCACTACTTCGTTCTTTGTGTGAAAGGTTTAAGATAATATCTGCAACAAAAGAGCTCGAGACGAAATAAAGTTGCAGTGCGTATCACTTCTTTCAAAAACTCAGTTATTGTGCATGTGTGAACCCTGGTGAAAAAATGGTCTTCCTGAATTTTATCCAAACAATTTAGTGAATTATTTAATAAGCCAAAAAATATATTTATAAAAAAAAAATCTCAAACGATTCAGATTTTAAATTACGTCCAAAGGGCTGTTTTTTAACGTTTTGTATGTTACCTTTATTTATTAAATATCATGTTCTTCGCACTTAAACCATAAAATTCAGTTCAACAACCATATCGCAAAATAATTTTAAAATGAGTCTATCTCTAGAATTTCCGATACACAGTACCGCGCTTTAGATATAAATCCCCCCCCGTAGAGTGTTACCATTTCTCGCTTTTAAATCGTTTGAGTTTGTTCATCAAAAATTCGTTAAAGTTTTACAAAACATGAAATAGATAATAAAACAAATTTCAAATTTGGGCTTCCAGATGCGCCTATTCGGGTGGAAACGTACGTTATTCAAAATTAGATGGCTCTAGATAACCGTTGAAGACGCCCAGAGGGTATGGTGGGTAGGGAAGCCGGCTACGCTACGAAAGGGTTCGAATCCCGGAGTAAGTATGGCTGTAACTGGCCGTCTCTTCATAGGAGGCAAAGGTGGCCCACCTATTAGGTGTCTTCATAATAAAGTGACCATCACTTCTGGCCTTAGTAGTGGCCAAGCCGAAGTCGGCTGAGGGCCCGCCATTGGAACAAAAAAAAGGGCGTGTTACCGTCGTTTTATCACATTTGAATTATGCAGATTCTTCATTATTTAATTTCTGTAAATATAATACAGGGCTGCAAGATTTGGTGACAACAGTTTGAAAAGTGATTCAGACTTCTAATGTTTCCGACGCAAAATCGTAAAACGAAAACAATAGTCCTTCAGGGACAAAGCCCCTTTGGACTAATAATTTTGCATAGAATTTGGTTGCCAGTTACAAATATGTAAGCTCAGAGTTTAAAAAAAAATAGGTTCAATAAAAATTCAAAACCCGATTTCAAGATTTGATCTAAACAAACTAAAGAAAACTAAGCCCATTAAAGCTATATAAAACATCCAAATTAAGATAATAAGCAAAAGTGTTTCAAAAAGTTTGCGAAGATGTACAAAACTGAAAACATTTCTAAGTATGTGTCAGTTGCGTCCACTTTCATAAAAATATTACTGCAGAATTTTGAAAGGTCCGTGACAAATAATACTAGATGGTCAGATATCATTCACTCGCCTGGCTAAACTCCGGCTGGTATAGCGTTGAAACAAAAAAAAAGTAAATAAATAAAAGCAGCCAATGACAACTGTATTACGTAAGACAGTAAGACCATTAAAGATGCGTCTTTTCTTTTATCCGTGATCCTTCGTAGGTTTGTTTGTTTAATCTGCAGCAGAGCCCATAAGAGCTCTGTGCCCCTAAAAGGAAGAATTCCTTCCTAGAAAATTTTCTACAGTTTGGTTTGGTTTAGTTTAGCATGGCAAAGGACAGTAGGGCTATCTGCCCAAGTAGAGTGATTCCTTCGTGTATGATTTTCTAAATGAAACTGGGTCATTTACACGCTGCACATGGGATTTATATTTTGCTTTAACCCATTCAGCCAGCCCATTCGCCTAGAATCAAACCCAGGTTGGAACTACCAGTGTTTGGCGATTTTATCGCTCGGCCGCTGGTGGGCTAATTTGTTTTCTCGGAAAATTAGCTCATATTCATGTTTCACACGGAAAAAGTAACGAAAATGTCCACCCGTAACCTATTCGTCAGGATTTGAACCCGATCTAACTACTATAGTTACTATAGTAATAGTGTTTGATGGTCTTATCACTTGAGCACCATTATAAATTATCGTAAGTGGTGTGGCATACGACCGTGATAACGATAATCAGCGTTCTATTTTGTAAGTATATTGCAGTTATTGAAGAATATTCGATACCTATTGCAATCTATCTACACTCATGTCCATAAATTAAGGATAATGCAAAACCAGGCAAAGGAAGAGTTAGAAGCAAAACAAATTTGACTTATTTGTAAAGTTTATTTATTAAACAAAATGTAAAGAGCAAAAAAAGATGCTATATGTTTGATATTATTAAAAAAATTAGCGATTTTTCCTTCCTGGAGCAAATTACAAAAAAAAACCTATTTACAAAAAACCAATATTACATGGTTAGTATGATTGTTAATACATTGTATGTCTCCCACACGATGCAATACAGTCCGTACAACGCCTAGGCATGCCGAGTATCAAATTATCGATCTGATCTTGGGGGATATTACACCACTCAAAAAGCAATGCTCTCCGAAGTTCCGGTAGACATGAAGGAGGCGGACTGAAACTCGTCGGCCAAGCATGTCGCACACGTGCTCTACTAGATTCAATCCGGTGAGAATGTTGGCCATTCCATACGAGCGATATTCTCCGATTGAAGGTATTCGCTTACGATGTTTGCACGGTGAGGACGGGCGTTGTCATCCATAAACACAAATTGTGCGCCCATGGCGCCCCGAAACAAACGTACACGTTGTTCCAGAATGACGTCCCGATAGATTTGGCTTCTCATGGTTCCAATTTGAACATGCAGGTCAGTTCTGGAACCCAGAATAATTCCACCGCAAACGAGCACTCCTGCACCACCCTAACGGTGTCGTTCAATGATGTTTTCTTGGTGGTAACGGGTACCTGGAGCTCTCCATATGAAAGTCCGGCGAGAATCAGACTGCAAGCTAAACCTGGACTCGTCGGAAAACATCACACAAGCCCACTGTTGCGGTGTCCACAATGCATGCTCTCTACTCCAGGCTAACCGCAGGCGACAGTGAGTTGCAGTAAGTGGAACGCATCTGACAGGTCTACGAGCATATAGACCAATCTACCCTAAGCGTCTGTACAAGGTCTGCCTTGAAATTGTCGTACCAGTGGCTGAAGGGAGCTGACGAGACAGGTTTGCGGCTGTGCTCCGCCTGTTTCTTTTGGCAGTAAGTGCCGAATACCGGTCCTCATTCGGCGTTGTAACTCTGAGGCGACCTCTGCTGTAACGTCTACTCACATTACCATCATCTTGGAATTGTTGCCAAAGCCTGGAGATGACACTCTGGACAATTACAAGTTCGTCTAATACTTCCAGTTGGGTACGCCCACATTCCAGATAACCGATAATTCTACCACGTCAAAAATCATCCAACTGCGTCCTTTGTGTCATAACTATTGGGTTATTTCACTGAAATGCTTAAAAGCGCCTGCGAACAATTTTACTTCTTTGCCTGCAATCCTTATATATCACTCTCTTACACTCTCGTCATTGTGACGTACCATCGTTGTCATCTGGTTACTTCCTGAAATTTGCATATGATTCTTGAAGATGTGTGTAGTGATTTTACAGGTGATATATTTATTTTAGAATTCGATTTCGGCGTGACTCCAAATTATCCTTAATTTATGGACATGAGCGTATATTACAAAAGTAGTTCCTTATTCTGGGGTAATATTTGGTTCTTCGCTCGCCTCGTATTCTGCAGTCGAAATCTGAATAATGATATTATTACGTAAAATGAAATCTGAACCATTGCGTAATGTATGAATTTACAAGTATTCAAATTTAGATCTTAGTAAAAGGTGAAAGGTTTTAACCCTGAAGTACAGATGTTCAGTTTCTGTTACGTAAACACAAAGGAAAGGTCTTTCAGACCGCGCTCTATTTGATGCATTTTAAAAATATAAAATTTGAAAATAATGACGTCTTGTATTGTATAAGCATTAATATACTTCGCTTGTTATATTGCAGTAATTATTTCTTTTCAGAACTCTAAACCTAATGCATTAAAAATTAATATTTAAATCACATATGAAAAGTACAGAACGCTTGATCAAATAAATAAAATAAACACTACTTACTCGCAAATGCGTGCAAACTAAACTATTTCGTAAATTTTCCATCTAAAGAATCTGGATTATCTCTACATATAATAAAACAAAGAGTCTGTGTGTGTCTTTCGTTCGTGTTGCGAGTACGCTAATAGACCCAGGGCCACGAAATGTGGTACATAGGTGTATCTACACAAGAGGCAGTGCACCTCGAAGCGATTTTTTCGAAATTCGAATTAGAATTTTTTTTATTTTATGTTTTGTGACCAAATCGCGTCATTTTGAGACATAATGGGCTACAGGAAAGCGAGATTTCACTCTATACATTTCATTTTTACATCGTCGTGAAGCGTAGACACTTAGCTATTTTACGAACTTAAAATAAATTTCGTATTTCAATAAATCGATTCAATACGAATTTATTTAGGAAGGTGAGCTTAACACCTTTTCAGCGGAATTTTTTTTAAAAAAAACTTATTTTAAAAAATGTACTGCTTATTTTCCTTTGATTTTTGGACACGTTGAACTTTAATCCTTTCGACTCCTTTTAAAAAAAGAATTTTGGAAAAATAATAATATTTTGTATTTTTTAAAAATTTTTTAAATGAAGCTTCCGAATACACTTCTCACATCTCAGATATTTTAAAATGTAGTTTTGGCAACAATTTTCCTTTCTTATTGTTGTTGATAGATTTTTGATGAAATTGCATCATTTTGAATAGTTTCATTCTTTTAAAAATTTCGGTTTGGCAACAATTTTTCATCGTATTTCTTATGTTACTGTTTTTAAGAGACTGAAAAGTTTAAGAAATTAAAAAGTTGTTTCTTTTTGCAACGGTAAATTGTTTAATTACTTTATTAGGATAATTAACATTTGTATCAAGGGATATTGCTTATTTCATTGTAATATTATGTTTTAATTATATATAATTTTAATTACAAAAAAGTTTTGCATGATATTTTTTAATCTGTTTAAGTTCTTAATCTGTTTATACCATTTGAGTTCTTAAGATTTTGCAAAGGGAAGTTGGTTAATTTATTTATTAGGATAATTAATATTTGTATTAAGGAATATTGCTTATTTCGTTGTATGCTTTTTATATGTAATGCATTTTTAACTGAATTTTTTTTCCGTTGTTGTTTGTTTCTTTTTCGATAAAATTGTTCTGCAGAGTAAAATTCTGTGCAGTTTTCAAATTTAATGTTTGGAGTTCTCTTTAAGCATTTTTCTGGAACACTTAAAAGCCAGACGAAGGCTGGCCGCGTAGCGGCTAGTACAAAATAAAGAAAAAAAAAGGATAATATATAAAGAATATTAAAAAAACGCAGCACATTATTTGAAGCATTTTCAACATAAATTTTGCACATTCTCTGGGCACATTCATTACGTATCGGATTCTTGCAGCTGAAACATAGATAGCCAGTTTTTCTTCTCAGTCTAGGGGGACAAAGAATGCATGTTTCCCACTTTAAAAAGCGTATCAGTTACATCTGGATTAGGATAGAGTCCACTGGAAACTCCTAGCACTCTCTCAATGGACATTTTTATTTCCCGGTTCACAGTTGGCTTTAGAAGCCTTCATTCCATATGTTGTAAGGTTTTAGTTAAACTAACAAAGTTTTATTTTAATTTAAATCTTTCTATCTCTTCTCATTTTCAACTTCCCGTTAGAAGAAACGCGCGTTTTCAGCTTTATGCTAATTTGAAGTGGAGCCAACGACTATTTAAGCAAGTGGTAGAAACCTCTCAGTGTGAAAGAGCTTTTAGTCTCAGACCACGATCATTCTATTCGACGTTCTCCTGACTAGCTAGCATTTCAATTCCAAGCCATAGCGCTTTACGTGATTGCTTATTGAAATAAATCCAAGTGCGTCAGTATTAGTAAATCTTGCTACGCACCATTTAGTTAGAGGCAACCTCGCGTTATAAGCTCTGTGAGGAACAACTATTTAATTTCTATTTAGCTTTAGTTTTAAATTTATCTGATTGTTCATTTTACACCCAAGTGTGGTCTCTTACTTTCTGTATCCCTCCCGAGTTGGGAAGTGGTTTGTAAATAATAGTGATTTAATAAAAGAGGATTTTAAATCCCTTTCAAGTGCAGTTATTCTACCACTGAATCACAGCCTTCTACCACAGAACACAGCTGCATTCAGCTCCCTGTTCCACGATCAGGACTTAAGGAGCTTCACGAAGATGTTTGCCAAGAATATGCACCGAACACGCAGTCCAGACAATGTGGTTTCACTCATCCTGATGATAACTCCATCCAAAAATGAGTTTTCTCCAGTTTGGTACTATCTCTTATCAGGCCAGCTGCCGAAATGACTCGAGTAGTCATAAAGCCATCCCCCCTCATGCCAGAAAACAGTAACGTAAACGTAGAGGTGATGTCTATATGACCGGAGCCCAATTTTAAAAATTATTTTAAAGAAAAGTAATGGATAGAAAGAGTTTAATAAAAATTCAGGAATAATTATATTTGATGTCAACTTGAAAGTACTGAAAAGTGGAAGGATAACTATATAACTTACAAGCAGTTTCGCAGTTCTAGAATATAAGCGCGGTTATACAAACTCCACTTCTGTGTTTAAGGGTTAAAATAAAAATCTACGTAGTAACATATTCCTTTTTTTTTTACAACTAACCAACCGTGAACTAAATTTGATAAAGCCGACAGAATTTCACATATCTATCATCAACTACCAACTTTCTGACTGATTTCCTAATATCTCCACAACATCGCTGCATGCCATGTAACGAGTATATCATCGATTTTTATCGCTAAGCCTGTAGCTGATGATGAAGTAGAAAGTAATGCAAATGTTACCGCATTTACGGAGCAAACGACAAACGCTGCGTTTTTACTCGTAGAAAGATTCACTTGTTTCAAAATCGTTTTATATATCAAAAATATGATATTTCTTTCATGAAGACAGATTTTTCTGACTCGAATCGTTAATCGAGATCTAATTTTCTCATTTTAATTAGCTTTTTATTTATTTGACTCAAAATGAAGGGCGTAATTTTAATTTATATTTGGCGTTCAAGATTATATAACTACGTTATTTCAAACCTGTAAATGAAAACAAATAAAGTACGCTCTAAAATGTCATTTTTGATCAAAGTTGGTGGAAAACCACGGCTGATTAATCGATCAAACGCCAAGCGAAACAGCTTTGAGCGGGTGCAAAGAACAATAGGAATAATCTTAACTCTCCATCAAACATATTTGCACGAAAATTATTATCAAACGATTTGTTCAGTATGTTCATTGTGAGGACATTAGACATAGTTTTTTGTAGTGAACTTGTGAGGATTCACCTTCTTAATTCACAGTTCAATACTTGAAAACCCCGAACACTCGTAAGCGAATAATCGCTAGAGTGTGTGAACAGAGACGTAAGACTCAAGAAAGGTTAGCTACCCTTTATTTCTTAAAATAAATATGACATAATCAGCTCCTAACTCGGAGCGTACAGCAAAGCCTCCACTTGGGCTTGAACTTAAATGAATATGAAATTAAACTTAAGTAGCTTAACTAAAGCTAACTGAAAGATATAGCCGAAGCTATCAAGATTCTAAGTAGTTGGCCCCTAAATCTCAATTCAGTCGTCCAAGCCAATCAAGGGCCTAAAGTACGGTCGAGCGTAGCAATAGCTTAGAGAGAGGTAGCCAAAGGCAAACGCGCGCTAGTCACGAACTCGGGCTCTCTAACGAAGTCAGTGAAACACCGACTCTTAAATACTACTGTTACTCATTAATCTCGTTTCTGAAAATACATTTTGGTAGGAAATTGCAAGCTGAAGCTAGAAGGGATAGGGAAGATGCATAAACTTAAAATAACTGTTATAAAATTAGGATAAACCTTACAAATTCCATAACCTTTCATTTACACCTAGACCAGGGCTTCTTAAACTATGGGTCGCGACCCCATTTGGGGTCGCGTAGCAAAATTCTGGGGTCGCGAGAGATTTTAATGTCAAATATTTATATATAATATATATATACACCATTTTATAACATCACTAGAGTTGGCGGAATACAGTGGACTTGCAGCGTCTAGACACGCGCATTTGTTGAAGGTTTTGAGCTATCTCCACCGACAGCAGTAAACGATCGATGATCGCTATTATTATACTGTGGCTATACATTGTTAGTGCATTTGGTAGGTATCATACATGTTGAATAAACCGCGCGCCGCTGACTTCCCACAAGGGAGGAATGCGCGCGCGTACACACGTGCAACCTGCAGCTAAACAATGATTCAATACACGCGCTGGCAAATACGCATTAACCAAACCGGTCTGTGGGGCTCTTATAAAAAAGCGCGCATAAATACTTGTAAAACCCGTTGAAAAATTTGTGAATTTTATATATTTAATATAATTTTATATATTTAATATGTTATTTTTATATATTTATTGTATTTTAGGATCAAAATAATTTTTGGCCATGGATAAATGGCTGAACTTAAATAAGAATGGTAATGACGCAGATGATAATGCTACAAACTCTTCTCAGGCAGGACAAAGTATTGGAAAACAGGCATCTAATGTGCGAAAAAGAAAATATGATGAGTCTTTTCTTCAATTTGGCTTTACATTTCAAAATTGTTAGGGTAATGAACAACCTCTTTGTTTGATCTGCAATGAATTATTGGCTTCGGAGAGTATGAAATCATCAAAATTAAAAAGACATCTTGAATCAAAGCATGTTTCGTATGTCAATAAACCAAAAGAATATTTTGAAAGACTGTATAAATCCTTAAATAAAGAAAATAAAATCTTTGGAAAACTTATAACTGTTAATGAAAAATATTTACTAGCGTCATATGAAGTTTCATACTGTATTGCTAAAAATAAAAAGCCGTTCACCATTGGAGAAGATCTTGTGTTACCTGCTGCCATTAAAATGGTAGAAATACTACATGGAAGAAAATATGGTGATGATATTCGAAAAATTCCTTTGTCGAACGTCACTGTCTCGAATAGAATTTCTGATATTAACAAAGATCAATTAATACAACTTATTACAAGAATTCTAACGAAACGAATTCTAAACTTATATATTCAAAACGAATTCTAAACTTATATATTTTCATATGTATATGTATATTGTTACCTAATAAATAAATCATCAAAAAATATTAATTTATTTTTCTTTTATATTTGTATGGGGTCGTCAAGAAACTCGCAATCATAAATGGGGTCGTGAATGGCAAAAGTTTAAGAAGCCCTGACCTAGACTATAAACAAGATAAAGAATCTAAATAATCGAATTGAGAGTATTTATTATTTTCTGCCAGCAAGAAAGGCCCTCACATATTCTTTTAAGCGATGACTATTGCTGCTATTGAAATTATCGGGGAAGAAAGTTTGGTTTATTGATTAAGACAAAGCAAGCGGGAAAACGGTTCTTTCATAGAAGGTCCTTCTAAGAAAAGCTGACTTGTATCAACGTTACATATGAATAAAACTGCGAAAGTGCCATGCAGGGATGATGGCTGGATTCGAGCTATATAGCCGGATTAGTTCTAATAGTCGGATTCGAACCCCGGTAGAACTACCAGTGTTCGGCGATTTTACCGCTGGGCCACTTGTAGGCTTGGTGAAGAAGGAATTTTACCATTGGTATGACGTTTAATAAGTTTTACTGATAAAATATATTAGTCTAAAAAACTAAGCTAGTCAAAATGAACATTGTTTTAACATTTTATTAAAAAAAAGTACCTGCTTTTTTATCATGAGTATCTCCACAGTTATATTTCCAATACGATAGCTTTTCTTACCTCTTTTAATACTATTGCCAGATTTATAACAAAATTAAGACTATAGACTGGAAACAAAAGTTTCTAATAGCGTAAGAGAAATTGCCCTAACTGATTGATTACTAAAGGGAAACGGAAAATAATATTTAGGTAAGAATCGCAATAACAGGATCTTCGCAGGTAGAGGATTCGGTACAAAGTATTTAAGAACAACGTATCTTTAGAATTTTCCAATGCACAGTTTCGAGGGCTCGAAATAAGATGTTTTATTCCATACAATGTTGCCATTGCTCGCTTTGAAATAGTTGAGTTTGTTAACCAAAAAAAATCATTAAAATTTTACAAAACATAAAATATAAAATTTGTGCTTCCCGGGGCACATGTTCGGGTGGAGAACTAAGTTATTCAAAATTCGAATGCCCTAGGTACCGTCGTTATTTCACAAGTTTCACTGGTAATTTGACTGGAGTTATGCGAATGATGTGAAATGCGCAGCTTTCCGACGCACGTGAAGTAAGATATAAGGGAAGGAACGTGCAGAATGGGCAATATTCGTGTCGTTATTTCTGCCAAACGAATTATCGAAAAAAGTTGGTTTTTGTTCCGGAGGATACGTGTAATAGGAGAGAATGCCAGGTCGCAGTCAGCGAAGGCACTTCCAGCAGATAGATGATTTTACGAGGGGTGTGGTGATCGGACTGAGAAGGGCGGGTTGGTCCTTACGTCAAATCGCACCTGATACCCACATGGATGCGAGCACAGTGCATCGGCTATGGCGAACATGGTTGGAACAAGGAATGGGGGAAGAAGGAGGGGTGCAGGTGCAGCTAGAGTGACGTCAGCACGCGTGGATCGACGCATCCGCCGACAAGCTGTGCCGGTCCCGCAAGTCACTTGTACCGCGATTCTGCAGCATGTGCAAGACGCCCTGGATGTTCCCATGTCGACGAGAACCATTTCCCGTCGATAGGTTGAACGTGGCCCGCACTCACGGCATCCGTTAAGAAGAGTGCCATTGATCCCACAGCATAGACGCCAACGTATAGAATGGTGCCGGACTGGAGCAATGTGGATGAGAGAATGGCGAAACGTCGTGTTCTCAGATGAGTCACGCTTCTGTTTATCCAGTGACCGTCGCCACATACGTGTGTGGCGTCGACGTGGAGACAGATCTAATCCGGCAGTAACTGTGGAACAACGTGGCATAATGGTTTGGGGCGCTATTGCCTACGATTCCAGGTCACCTCTAGTTCGTATTCAGGGCAGTATGACGGCCCAACGATACTTGGATAATGTACTGCGGCCGATGGCAATCCCCTACCTTCAGGGGCTTCCTAATGCAACTTTTCACGCTCAACGCCTTTTTCATGCACAACGCCGGAACGCAGTGCTCGCAACTGCCAACATGCTCGGCAAGGTATAAAGATGCTTCCCCTGGCCACCGTACTCTCCTGACTTGTCACCAATCGAACATGTGTGGGATGTGATTGGACGCCGTTTGCAGATTCTGCCCCTGCCTCATTCAGAAGACGAACTGTGGCAAATGGTTGAAAGGGAATGGAGAGCCATCTCTCGAGACACCATCCGCACTCTTATTGACTCTATGTCTAGACGTGTTTCTTCGTGCGTTGCTGTCCATGGTGGTCCTACATTGTACTGAGCCGACGTCGTTCTCGCTCTGTATTCTGACTATCATTTTGAAATAAAGATCACTTATTGCTGCTTGCTGTCTCTGTCTTTTTTCCAAATTTCATCACTTTCTGATTATTCCTTCTTGGTGTTGCATTTTCAATGTCGAGCAGTGTATTTCAGAAACTGATGGGAAAAATCTCTTAGCTGTTTAAAAATATAAAAGGTCAGTTTTACAGTACTCTGTGTTTGGTAGTACACAATAATAAAAGCAGAAAATAAATATATTATTCATGAAACAGAAAAACGCAGGGGGGGGGAACTGCTGCATGAAATTCCCTGATTTTTCCAGATTTTGACTAAAATATTTAAATTCCCTGACTTTTTTGTTCATTTTTCGAATTCACTGACTTTTTCCGGTTTTCCAGGTATCGTGGCAACACCCTGAGGTTGATAAAATTTGTTTTATCAAAAGAAACACTTCAAAGTTCTGCAACTTTCCAGAACTTTCAAATCAATTAGAGTTATTCAGTTACAATACCTATAACGGTGATACAAGGACCGGACCGAAATGTCGCCAAATGTTCTCCCAGTTTGGCGGTTTTTTGAAAAATCAGTAGCCCTGATTGCTAGGTTGGCAATATCTCGCCAAATTAGCGAGAGGACTATTCACTCAAATGTTATATAGACTTTCCCCTTTATTCTTACTTTTCCAGCTTACAATTTCACATATAATTGCCCTAAAATCATCTAGCTATTTACAAAATTCATATTAATACGATTGAGCAAGTCTAAACACATTATTGATTCCCTTTGATAAACTTTGTTTTTCAAAATTCCTAGAGATAAAAAAATCTAGTGGGTTTAAGCCAGGTGATGGAGGCGGAGTTTCTGCTAAAACCCTGTATCCAATAATATTAGTTCCAAATGTACTTCTCCAAAAATTGCGTGGGCTTAATTATGTGGTGAAGTAACATCATAACTAAAGCCATGCAGCTGACAAATTTTTCAGCGTTCTCTTCTAAAACGTTAAGCAACGATCTGATTAATATTTTAAATTTAATTTATGTGTACTTCTCACCAGTTATAAGTACCACAAAAAATGAATGCCTCGACCAGTGTTTCTTTCCATAACCCAGAACAAAAGTTACTGATTATAAGTAATTTATCACTTAAAGTCAATCACAAATGAGCATTACTGAATGGCCTTAAATGGAAATAAAAATAACCTCGATTAAATCTAATTTAATTTTTAAGTGACCCCTGAAAGGGAACAATAAATTCGATTTTCTGGCTATGTAAAATTCTTTAAAATCCTAAACTTTAAAATTTGGGTTCACTTCTGTGGTATGGAAATCAAAAATTTTGCATTTCATGGTTTTTAATGATTATAATATTTCCCGAAATACAATAATCATGGTAATGTATAAAATGTTTAATTTTCACAAAGACTTTTTTTTAACATTTAAAAATTCCAAAGCATGAATATTTGTGTCATTGAAAGCATTTCTGTATTTGGAAGTTTTGGTCATCGCTAAAATTCTGCTTTTCTCGTATCGAAACTCGTTCCTTTCTAATTATTTTGTTACTGGTGATACCGGGTGACTTAGCGGATGTTTCAATACAGACTTTTCTGCTCAAGCTGAATAATTCTAGCATGTATAGTGGGATAATTTTAGTAGCATTATGCTCTTTTAATTAATAATGGGGAAAATGTTAGTTAGACTGCTCGTAAAATTTGTACCATATATCAATAAAATAAAGGCCATGCAAGTCATGTTTCTGGTGACACAGTTCGAAAGTGGTTTGAGAAGTTTAAGAGTGGAATTTCAGCCTGTACATGATGTCACGACCATCTATCACTAAAATCGAAGTTACAGCTCAGGAGCTATCAGACAAAATAAATATTCAAAAAAGTTCATGATTACTGCTGAAAACTGAATACGTGTTGGTATATCATACTTTAACAGAGCAGAATATGCTTGCCGGAGTGTTGGCATGTGATTCTTTGCCAAAAAAATCTGATGTATACACCACACGACTTCCTTGTACAGAATATTAAATTATATGCATTTTGTATTTCATTTAAATTTATTGGATTGAATTAAATCGACTGCGTCGATAGCGCATAAACTACAGTAGAATAAATGCACTCTTTAAAATTCACTATATCTGTTTACCGCAGCGACACTCTGGGGCTACCTTCACTTACCAGTGTTACATCTCATTCATTTTATAACTCATCAAAAATGCAAAGAATTATGTATATCATCTGGAGAATTACCTAATCGTTGCCACATGTTCTAAACAAATTTAAAACGATGTTTAAAAGAAATTAAACAAACAAAAAAAGAAAAGAAAAAGAAACAAATTTTTTGCAGACGATTCAGTATTTTCCATTCAGTTAATTCAGTTCTCACTTCGCGACAAGGCAAAAATACATAAAAACTCGAAATATCTATATTAAAAATTACGAAGTAAATCTTAAACACTTATTTCCTCGAATCAATTTCGGAGTGGATTAAGCATGATTTAATTCGCAATAATAAAAGAAGGCGTTATCTTTGCTCATGCGGTGTTTAGTTTCTCTAGATTGGCAACAAATTCAATATTCTCCTAGATTTCAAATGTAAACAAATATGTCCGCCAAGAGAAAAATGATTAGGCTTAGCCGCACTTAAGCAACTTTTAAATTGCTGATAATTCTACAAATATTTCATGGAGATTTACTAAAGGCATAAAAAACTCTTCTTGAAGTTTCTTGAATCTTGAAGTTTGTATGAGAATTTGAAAGTTATAACTGCTAACGACTTTTAGTAAAATCGCTGATCAAACTTTTTCGTCCATTTGATGTAACATAATTGTTGGAAGTAAAAAAGTGATTATTTAATACTAAAAAACAATTTTTCAACTTAATAATTTGATTTATAATACGTCATTGACAGAAAAAAGATCAATATATTAAGGGAAAAAAGTTAATTTTTTTTATAAAATAAGCTTATAATTAAAATTCACGAAGTAATTAATGAGCTAAAAGGGAAAAAATAATGTAGCATGCAATTTAATAGGAACAAAAGATTAAATAATTCTTTTTACAAAATTCATTCACTGTTTCATATGACGAATAATAAAAGCATGGTCTCCTAATATTAATTATTAATTGAACAGCATTCAAAAGTATATGCAATTCGAATCCTAACTGATATTATAAATGTGAATGTGAGTTTCTTTGTGTGTTTGCTTGTTACGCTTTCACGACTTAATTACTTCACCGATCATCACGAAATTTTCAAGAAATATTTTTGATATATTAGAAAAGGTTATAAGCTATAAAATGTAACTTATCTGTTGAAAACTTAAACTATATAATAGGTTTTATAGCTTAAAATGATTGTCGTTATAGAAACATTAAATATTGAAAGTTTCATAAGGATAAGTTAAACGATGTAAAAGTTTGTCTGCGCGCGCAGGTGCGTGCTTAAACCACACAAACATTTTGAACCTTTTCTAATATATCAAAAAGATTTCTTGAAAGTTTCATGATGATCGGTTAAGTAATTAAGGCGTGAAAACGTAAAATTTATTAATTAAGCGTTTATTAATTTTTATTTGTTTAATTTAATTTATTATTTAAAATCCTTCAGGATTTCCGGCTTTTGGCTCTTCTTTCACAAACATTTTTCAGTCATTAGGAAATATACGTAGAAGTTTTACGTGGCGATACACTCCGCGTAAATACTATATCCGTGGCCTATAGGTATTGAAGAAAGGCAGTATTTACTGAAATTTTACGCGGAGTGTTAAGCGGATTTCTTTTTATTTACGCGCAATGTAAATAAATAGAATCACTATAATACGCGGAGTGTAAATAAATTTATTTTACGCGGAGTGTAAGTGGACTTTTTTCTATCTCAATTAAGCAGGGCAGTATTTATCGAGATTTTACGCGGAGTATATTTTTAACTTAAATTTAAAATTAGTAACTAAAATTTTATCCTAATTATCCTGGTCAGGCAATAAGAAAAAAAAATCAAATTATTTTATTTTCTTTTCAATAGTCTTTGAAACTTATTTAAGGACATCAATGCGAGCGAAGCCGCAGGTAAAAGCTAGTTATCTTTATAAATTTATCAAGCATGTATCACACTTTTATGACTCGAGATATAAAATTGTAAATGAATTTGTACAGAGAATAATTTAATATTTTTTTCCCATTAAACTATGCGATAAATTATTTTCTACTGTTAGTTCATTAATTATTTTATGAATTTTAAACAAAAGCTTAATTTATTTTTTTAAAATTATTTATTTATCTTTGGGTTATTTAATTCAACTTTTTCCAGCAGGTAGGATTTACAAATTCCAATAGTTGTTGTCTGCTAAAGAAAAGTATGTTAAGTACCACTAACAAATTTTGTTCGATACTGTTTTTTAAAAAAGAAAAGAAATATTGAACTCACCTAACGAAAAAAGAATATCCGCTTCGTGACCGAATAATTTCTCGAGAAAGGGAAAGGAAAGGCAAAATACGACTTCGCGAAGATATTGGGCATGTCCCGGCAACCGTGGCAGACTGCCTGACGCGTCAGAACAGGTTCAGAATTCGTACCATTTTGCCCCACCAAAGGAACCAACTTGTTTGTTCTCGTATTCGATTTACTCTTGAAGAAAAAGGAGGGGGAAAAACGAAAACCAAACACGCAAACAGAACAAAAAAAAAAGTCATTCGAGTGAATGGCAATAATTGGCGATGGAATGTGAGCTCGTTGTGGAATGTATTAGCAGTGATCCGTATCTGCAATGACTGCCCTTTTTTAAAACTTGCCTCACAATGCTTTCACGGATTTCTTTTATATTGGACTATTCTACGTTACATTTAATTTACAGCGCCATCTGTCTGTTGAAATTGATTTTCATTCATTTGCATTAGGGAGTGGCCAATTGGTCAACGACCGAATTCGATCAAAATAATAAATAGCAGGTAAATGCAGGACCGGACACAGGGCCCCTAGGCACTTGACATTTGAGCCTTCCCCCACCATCTCGAAGCTATTTTGGAAATTTAGCAAATTAAATGCATTAGTACAGAACATACAATTTCAACCGACTTAATAAACATAAGAATTCAGAATAATACAGTCTATGTTACTATAGTTACGTTATTCTATAAAATTCATAGAATCATACGACGAACTTTCTTCCGTGCAAAAGAACGAATGGCCTTCAATTGACAGCATTATTTCTGATTCTATGTACATTACAGAGAGTGAATTGAGCCTAAAATTTAAAAATATTTATTATAATATTATTTTCGATAAGATTTATTGATAATGCAAGCCAAGGGTTTATGTAAAGATTCCACCACCGGGGCCCCTAGGCCGTGGCCTTGTAGGCCTAGGCAGAAATGCGGCACTGGGTAAATGAACGAACAGAGAATTTTCTGCACCTGTCTCAGGGCTTAATTTCTAAAATCAGAAGTATCGGAACCCTATGGAAGTCCACCAGGAAAGAAGAACAAGAATAAACAAAAAATAAATAAATAAAATGACTAATAAAATCATTAATAATTAAAAAATTTAATAATTAATTATTAAAATAATTAAATAATTAATGGTCAGATTAATTAAATAATTTAAAATTAAAACTTTAATAAAATGTGAATAGCTAAACTAAAATTTAATAAGCGTTTCTTAATATAATTAGTCCATACGGGCCTTAGCCCAGAAGGGCTATTAGTCTCAAAACTCTGAATCATTTTTCAAATTGTTGCTACCGAATATTAAAGAAACTAAATAATGAAGAATCTACAAGAATGTATGTAAATTTCTCGCATTGTGAAAAAAGAAAGGTACCTAGATTCATCAAATGTTGAGTAACATAGTCCTCTACTCGAACATGGGCACTTGGAAACCCGAATTTGGAATTTGTTTTGTCGTCTATTTCATATTTTATAAAACTTTAATAACAAATTTTTTATTAAAAAAAGCAACAATTTCAAAGCGAGCAGCAGCAACGTTGTTGGGAATAAAAAACTTTTATCTCCAGTGCGCGGGACAGCCTATCGGAATTCTCAAGATATGCTGTTTTAAAATATTTTTAGCACAATGTGGCGTTAGACCAAAAGCTCTTGAAACGTGTACGTGTCTGTAAGTTAAAAGAAAAAAAAAAAAAGTTTGGGCGTAATGCAAAATCTGAAAGTTTTCATATTTTTTTTTATTACTAAAAATAAAATTTTCGATATTAAATTTCTACTGAAATTTTTGTTTAATTGTATAAAAGAAGTGCCGCACGCTTCTTATTTAGGGCTCCGGTAAGCTCCGACTAGAATTATGATTTATTCCCAAAACCAAAATGTACCTGAGACGGCTGGAGGTTAAACTCTGAGCTGTCTTATTGAGCAATGACGGTTTTAAAAATTGCTTAAAGCAAATATAGATTGTCCAGAAGTTTATAGTTGATATTTATTACTACTTTCAAAGAAATATAGCAATTACGATGCTTCGAAAAGTTGGCAGATTTAATCTGAAATATTTTATCTTCTGAAAGAAACTCCCTTTTTTACTTCCTTGTACGAAGTAAAAAGAGAGTACGGTAATCACGAAAAATTTCGGGTACAGTTGTAGAGACATTAGGTATTTTTTTGGAACAAGAGAGATGAAAAATATGCAATGCCTTCGCCGGGGATCGAACCACGGACCTCTGAAATACCGGCTCAGTGTGCTGACCATTACACCACGAAGGCACACTAAGAATGTGGGAGATATACCTTATATACTCCCCTTTTTAAAGGGCGACTAGGGTTTTAGAGGACCTAGTTGCCAAATCCTGGGTGTGCAGAGTCATCATCCACAACCCTTTTAGTTCGGGCGCCAGTGTAGAGACATTAGGTTAATTACAAGCAGGAGACATGAAAAATATGCACTGCCTACGCCGGGGATCGAACCACGGACCTCTCGGTTACGCGTCGAGCATGCAGACCACTAAACCACGAAGGCATGCTAAGAATGCGGGAGAAATACCTTATACAGTATTTCAACGAAAATATCTATTTTGACTGCTATGGAATGCAATTTAACGATTTTTTTTACCGATATCCGTATGTAAGGACAAAATAAAAGACTCTTTTCCCCCAAAATAATTATAAAACTAATTTAAAATGGATTCTGAAGCGCTTTTTTTTCGTGGCGTCTGTGCGTAGGTATGTATGTTTGTATATATCTCGCATAACTCAAAAACGAGTAGCTCAGAGCCTTGAAATTTCGTATATAGTGCTGTTATAACATGTAGATGTGCACCTCCCATTTTGGTTGCAGTCGGCAGTACCAAAAGTATTTTAAACATGGTTCCGTTTTAAGATTTCCAAAAATCTTTCGTCCCATATTCACTTAATTTGATTTTTGTTGTATATCTTTTAACAGGTCGGTTTTCGTATTCAGGTTTTTTAACTAGTTTTTTAATTATAAAATGTAAAAAAAATTTTTGGCATCTGCTAATTACATTTTCTGTTTTTAGCTTTCATTTTTGTTCTTTTCAGTATAGTCGTTATTTAGTATTATACTGATTTTGTAATTCTTTTCAGTTACAGCACTTCTCCAAATAAAAAACGTTTTTACCTCTCAAGTCATTCTTACATATTGTTTTCGCCCTTTGTAATAGGACATATTGACTATTCTTTTCCGCTTTTCAGTTTTGCTTCCCATAATTTTTACTTTAAAGGTTTCATTAAGAAAATTGGCCTGATATGGCATTCCTTCCAGAATTCCAATTGAACTTTTTTCTTCAAATTTATCACAGTTTTTGGATCTCTAAATTTCTTTACTTGATTAAAGTTTTATGAGTCATAAAACAGTTCTGCAGTATTTGTTTCCTAGTTTCTTATTTGCATTATTTTTTTTTAAAAATTTTTCTAGTAGTTTTAATTATTCTTTAGAAATTTGATGAAATATGTTGTATGTTACTTCTCCTTCTTACTTTTCTTAAACGCGTAGGGAAAAGGAACGCCCAATTGAGACGATATCGATTAGCATTAAATGATTTGATAGGTATCATTAAATTATTTTCTGCGTTAATTATCTCAATTGGTCGTTTGTTGAAACGCGTGGAGGTAATATTTCAATGGGAATTGCATAGCACTTTTCCCCTGACGAGACTGTTGTGTGACTCTCAATGGAATACTGCCATTATGATCTTTTTGTACATAATTGTGTTTTTCTCCCATTTTCTTACCACTTTTATTTTTTCTTGCAACTTCTACTTTTCCCACATTTTTTATAAATATTCAATTATTAGTCTCATTTATTATTTTTTCTTTTAAGTCATGTTTTATTGTTAATAATGGTATTTTGATTCTATTTGATATGTAATTTTTTGGCACAACTGTGCTTTTACAAATAGGATTTTAGAGGTTTCGAATGTACCATAGCTTCTACATTCTTACTTGATATATATATCCACTCTGCTACTCGTCTCAGTGAGCTTAGTTTGTTAATGCTTACAAGTTTGTAAATTGTGCATTTTTTGCTTTAAAAATGATTGAATTATGTTGTTCTTACATTTCGTTTAAGATTTTTATGGCCTTAGTTAACCTACATGCAATAATTGTGGAATTATCAACAATTTAAAAGTTTTTATGATAGCGGACAAATTTGTTTACATTTGAAGCTTAGCAGAATAGCGGATTGTTGCCAATCTCTAGAAACTAAGCTTCGCAACAACAAAGTAACGTCTTCTTTTATTATTGCGAATCAAATTATCCTTGATTCATTCTGGGATTTTCATTTAAGGTATTAGCTTGTTTTTGCGTACAAATTGTAATTGTAATTGTAAAAATTGTTTTAACTGTACTTGGTGTTTTTATGTTTTTCTGTATCTTTTAATTTTTAATGGAAACATTTAAAATTTTTATGTATTTTTGCCTTACCGCGACGGGAGAACTGAATTAATTAGTAGCGTATGGGCGTTAGGTAAGCGGAGCTGAATCGTCTGTGAAATCGCGTGTGTTTGGCACCGAAGTGTGGCTATGATAAATAGTAAATATAGTGAACTTCAGTTTCACCAGAATCACTATATTGCAATACGTTTCGTTTTTACTTCCTTGTTCGAGAGAAAAATTTCGGGTCTCATATATCAAAGAAAATATCCATTTTGACCTCTATCGAATCCAATTTAACGATGTTTTTGTGTAATATTTAAAAGTAAGGACACAATAAAGGACTCTTTTCCCCCAGTAAAATTATAAAACTGATTTAAAATGGCCTCTGAAGAGATTTTTTTCGTGACTTCTGTTTCGTGATCTTTTCGTCGCGTACGTATGTATGTAGGTATCTCGCATAACTCAAAAAGTACTAGTCTCAGAACGTTGAAATTTTGTATAAAGGACTACTACTGAACCAAAATGCAGATGTGTACCTCGCATTTTGGTTGTAATCGGCCGCACCAAAAGTATATATATATATATATATATCCACTCTGTTACTCGGCTCAGCGAGCTCAGTTTCTTTATTCTTATATGTTTGTAAATTGTGCATTTTTTGCTTTAAAAATGATTGAATTATATTGTTCTTGTCTTTCGGTAAATTTTTTTATGCCCTTAGTTAACCTGCATGTAATAATTGTGGAATTATCAACAATTTAAAAGTTTTTTTAAGTGCGGCTAAGCCTAATTTTTGGTTTATGATAGCGGACCTATTTGTTTACATTTGATGCTTAGCAGAATAGTGAATTTGTTGCCAATCTAATCAATACTAAGCTTCGCAACAACAAAGTAACGTCTTCTTTTATTATCGCGAATTAAATTATGCTTTTTCATTCTTATTCATTCTGGAATTATCATTTAAGATATTAGCTTGTTTTTGCTTACAAACTGCAGTTTTAATTGTAAAAATGTTAATTAACTGTACTTGTGTTTTACGTTTTTCTATATCTTTCAATTTTTAATGAAAATATTTAGAATTTTTATGCATTTTTGCCTTACCGCGAAGGGAGAACTGAATTAATTAGTAGCGCATGCGCATTAGGTAAGCGGCGCTAAATCGTCTGTGAAAAGCTGTTTCTTTTTTATTTGATTAATTTTTTTAGATGTCGTATTAGATTTATTATAGTATTTGAATAGAACTTGTGGTAATTCTTCAAATGCCATAATGTTTGCGCACTCTGAGTTATAAAATGATTGAGATTAACGCTGTTAAGTGAACCTAACCTTTAAAGATTGCATTTATTCTGTTGTGATTTATGTGCTATCGACTGAGTAGATTGAATTCAAAGCTCGTTAACTCTAATTTCAATCTGTTTAAATAAAATGCAGTAAAATTGCGTATAATTTAATATTCCATACAAGGAAGTCGTGTGGTGTACACATCAGACTTTTTTCTCCGAAAAGGGGAACTATTCTAAAGAATAAAGTGACTAATTCTACTGGAATTTCTAGTGGAAGAAATAATTATCCTGACTCAATTTCTAAATAATTACCGCCTTTATCCTTATGCGCTCTCGTGGAATAACTCGATAGCGCGTCTGATTAGCAATTGGAAGAACAATAGTTGGATCCCAAAATAGGTATAGTTGAAGTTCTCATGATTTATAGCTGCAAGAATACCTAATAGCTCACTAGTGAAGCTTGACTAAAATTGTAGGGGACTTTAGTTCGTCACCATCTGGATTTGGCTGACTGGGTCTTTTACCTTTTTTTCCAGGGGCCTTCAGCACAGAAGAATATAACAAATTACTGCATTTTCTCGTATGTTCTGTTGACATGGAAGTAGCTGCATTTTCTGCTAGTACCGGAAGATCTGTGGTTCGAGTCTGGGGAAGAATGAGTGGTTCGAGTCAGAGAACACATGAAAAAAATGTGAAAACCTCGTGCACTCAGCCCGTTCCACCGCCAGGAATGGAACTTGAGGCCAACTATCACTGTTTCTGAGCTTTAGCAATCGGCTACTGTGGTCATGAATTTTTAAAGAAAGACCAAAAGAAAATATTCTAGTGGTATAAATGTAGGAAAATCAACTTTACACTGGCACTGGTTTATAGCGAAACTGTCTTAATTACGAGGAAGCTGAAAATGGGATTCTAAATGGGATTTAAAGAGCAAAAAGATTTTATATTCTATATTCTACTGCGGAATGTATGTTCGCTGCTCGAAAAAGCGGACTTGTACCTGATACCCAAAATGGATGGAGCTTTTCTACAAAACCAACTCAAATCTAGAGTTGACTTTTGTCGAATTTTATATTTGATACTAGCGTCAGTCTTTTCCGTGTGTATTTATTTATATTGGGGATGTGTAAGAATATAACATTTAGTTCTAACGGAGCAGCGAAGTTCAGATTTCTAATCTTTAAATCTGCGCTAATTTAATGATAGGGCGGCCTATCTTTTCTAATATTCATTTCCAATTTTGTGTAATAAAATAAAGATTATAGAGACAACTCAACTATTAGGAAATCAGTGTGTAATAAATACAAGAGGAAAGTTACAGAAAGCTGTTCTGCTTACACGGTAAAACATTCTATTACGATTCTACGATTTCTTGTTAACTAGTTATAGAAGCAAATATTTGATGAGGTGAGGCCTCTTAGGTAGTATAATGAAGTTAACCAAGATGGATAAGGTAGTGACCTTATCCATCTTGGTTAGAGGTTAATTCATCTTGGTCACTAGAAGTCATCTTGACCTCTAGTGACCTCGAACCAGTCATAAATTAGATAAAGAGACATGATTAATTAACTGCATTTTGCCCCTTCATAAGGCACTCAGATGTAACAAATTTCACGGAGATCCAAATGTCGCATTCAACTCGAAGGTCCTCAGCTCAATTCCAAACTCTGCGAGAAAGTTAATGGCAACTGTTAAAGTTATCAGCCACCGGCTACCTGCCACCACAGCGAATACAGTACGAATCATAATCGCTAATGAGTACCTGCAGAATCATTGTTATCAGAATAATAATTACTATGGTACGCCTGCACAAATCCCCATCATTGTTCCTGCCACTATAACGAATATCGTGCGAATCATAATCACTGCTTTAAGTGCCTGCACAATCATTATCATCAGAGTCATATTTACTATGGGCGCGCCAACACGGCAGAGGGTTTAGACAACATTATTTTTCCTGCCAGCTGAGTAGGCAGGCACTTTCCACACAGATGCAGAGCGATTGTTCCCAGAGGTAGCTGAGAAATTTTCTGCGACCGTAAACCAATACTCTCATGTGGACCAGTGTAAGGGGAGAATTTGTAAAAGGAGTCTGTCCATAAAGGGAGAACAAAATTAAGGAAGAAATGTCATTGGCTTGAAATGGCTCATTATTTAATTGATAAAATACGTACTGATTGGCGAATTCTCCGTTCCTTTCCCAATTGAAGAATAATCTTTAGATATTCCATAGTGCTCCATTTGCGCCATTTAATACAATTCATACAGTTACTCTGTATAGACATTAGGATTTTTTGAAAGCAGGAAAGATCGGAAATATGAGCAACGCCTTTGCCGGGAATCAAACCACGCACCTCTCGATTACGCGTCGAGCGTGCTGACCACTACACCACGAAGGCATGCGAAGAAGGCGACAGAACTACCTTATATACTCCTCCTTTTAAACAGTGATTGGGGTTCCGGGGACCCAATCGCCCAATCCCGGTGATGGAGAATCATCATCCACCAACATTTTAGTTCGGGAGCTGGTGTAGAGACATGAGGTTACTTCGGAAGCAGGAATGAGAAAAAATGAACAACGCCTTCGCCGGGAATCGAACCACGGACCTCTCGGTTACGCGTCGAGTGTGCTGACCACTACACCACGAAGGCATGCGAAGAATGCGGGAGAAGTACCTTATAACTCTTTTTACGTTGTAAAAATCAGAAAACCTAGAATACATTCAATGCAAATTTCGAACTAGCTGAGAATTTCGATGTTTCGAAAACTCACTTGAACTTCTAGTTTGACGGAGTTTAGCGATTTTACAATTTTACGAAAAAGAAATCATGAGGTCGAAAACGAGACATGTAAAGAAGGTGGCAGAAATGCCCAGCACTACAACAAATAGAATACAACCGTCAAATGTTCCATCCGAAAATGGGCCCACCAGCGGCCGAGCGGTAAAGACGCTGAACACTGGTAGTTCGGTCCGAGGTTCGAATCCCGCGAACGGGCTGGCTGCATGGGCGTTTTCGTGGTTTTTCCCATGTGTAACGTGTATACGAGCCAGTTTCCCTTAGAAAGTCCTCCACGAAGGCATCCCTTCCTTTAGGCAGATAGCCCTCGTGTGCTTTGCGATAATTGAATAACCCAACCATCCGAAAATGGAAATCGACAGTGAGAGAAAAAAAGTTAATATTTCTTTTCTGAATTTTACATTTTATATAAAATTTCTTTAATAAAATTAAAATGATTAATTAATTTACATGAAATAACTAACATCTAATTTCCTTTATGTATCTTGTTTTCCATTTCTTCATTTATAAGGTATTTCTCCCTCCCCGGGACTCGAACCAGAGGTCCATGGTTCGAGTCCCGGGGAGAGCATTGCTCATTTTTCATCTATCCTGCTTCGAAATAACCTACTGTCTCTAAGCATTAAACTGCTCTTTATTAATCGCAGAATTTTTCATGATTAGATCGTTATAATAGGTTAGAAATTTATTTTTCTTTAAAATAGCCTTTAAGTGAACCGTTGGTAGGGAAGGAGTGGTAGAAAATAAACTGTCAGCAGTTTACCTTATTATTTCTTTTATTCTCATACTCTAATCAGAATTTCCGATACATAGTCTCACGCGTTGGAGATAAAAATGTTTTTTCTGTACAACGTTGCCATGGCTCGCTTTGAAATCATTGAGTTTGTTCATCAAAAACTCGTTAAAGATTTACAAAATATGAAATCGATAATAAAATTAATTCCAAATTTCAAATTTGGGCTTCCAGATGCCCATATTGGGGTGGAAACGTACGTTATTCAAAATTTCATGGCTCTAGATACCTTGTTTTCTCGCATTGCGTTACCAAAATTTATCACAATGCGAGAAACATAGATATATTTATGCAGATTCTTTATTATTTAATTTCTTTAAACATATATTTAAAAAGTTCTCTAATATTTGGTGGCAACAATTTAAAAAGTGAACCGACATTTATAGTAAAATGCCAAAAAAACACGTAGTAACAACAAAACGTAAAGTAGCAACGTAAAATGCCAAAACGAAATTAATAGTCTTTCTGGGCAAATTGCCCTATTGGACTTAAAAAAAAAAAAAAACACTCTAACGGTAATTCTGGAGATATGTTGTTTTTAAATACTCGCGGTTTTGTTCTTGAATTTTATGTGACTAAGTGCGAATAACGTGATGCTTAATAATAAAGTTAAAAGGATTAAAAACTGTGTTAGTAGGAATGAGTCCAAAAGTAGATTGGTAACCTGCGATGCTCAGCAACAGTGTAAAAAACTTTAACAGATCCTCTGCTGCGAAGTTAAAATGTGAATCCTTTCATTCATTTAAAATTTATTTTGCTTTTGCTCTATCTGAGTATTATATTATATTAATATAATCTTAGGTTATTATTGGTTTGTTTTAATCAATTATGATAAAGAGTTCGAGAGACATCTGCAGGGGGACGCACTAGATGCCATACTCTTTGTTTTGTTTACTACTTATTTATTTATATTGTTTCGGATTTCGTATTTATTTAGAATTGTAATAAAAGTGTTTTATTTTCCAGTGCAGCGCGTGACGAATTTGAAGATAAAGCTACGCCGGAAAAGTAAAAATACAAGAGCGCGTGCATTTAATATTTAATAAATAGATAGATCGTAATTTTACTCCTTTACTATCCACAAAAATCGAGAAAATAGATTTTACGAGAATATTCTTGTGATGATTATAAAGCTTATAAAAGCTGGATTAAAACATCTCAGCTCACTTGCTGTTGTTTTAAGCGAGCTGCATGTTTACCTAATGTTGTTATTGATTGTAACGAATTCGCTGTGAGATTGGATCAACTTTATCTGTTTTGAATTGAATTCTGTTTAACGTTTGAGATATTGTGATATTGTACGAATATCTCTGAGGAAATATTTCAGCGTTTTGTTTTATTTCTTGTGAAAAGAATACATTTTATTAACTTTTTATCGACTTGCGCATTCAATCCATTACGAACCCGCACGCATGCAACAATATTGCAAGTAATTGAAATATTGCAAAATAATGTGTAGTTGACTGTCCACTGCTTTCCATCGTGTTCCCAATATCTTACAAACGAATCTTTGCTTTTGTCACAACACGTCTTCTGAAATTATATGGCAGAACTGCGCGATAAGAGCCTTGTGTTGCCCTACATTAGCAGTTTCCTCAAAAATACCTCCTCTTTTAAAAAATTCTATTAAAAAAAAGTTCATGGTTTAATATCCGGGCCATGCGTGGGCTATTGTCTCCCACCTTCGTAAAGCTAGGAAACCGATGTGACATTACAGGCACATGAAATATCTCATAGAGGGAATCAAGATCACAATTTGCTGTGTGTGGGCGGGCTCTCTTTTGCACAGAATTTTGAATACGTAAAGGAAAGCCTTCTACCATTTTCAGGTGTGCGAGCATTTGATGGGAACCGTCAGTTCTTCTCCATCACAAACCATTGCTGAAACAAAGTGTGAATTTCTTTGCAAGAAACCCAACTTGCACTAAACTGCACATGAAAACGCTTGTGTCTCCATAAAATTCTTCGTTTCTAAAAAAAATTGTTTTTAAAAATGCAACATTCACTTTGTGTTTAACACTCAACCGGCCATCATCCGCTGTCTTGCAAACTGCTATTTTGTGGCAAATTAGAGTGCGATCTCCGATGATATCTCCCGACATCTAATTGCATTTTCTATGTATAAAAGCATCCGAATCCGAATACGATACAGAGTGTATCTGAAATGCTTCAACAAACTTAGGAACAAAAAAATGCAATGGAACATGCATTCGCAAATAACGTTTAAATGGTGAAAATCGCAAAACTAAAAAAAAAACATTGAAATGTCGCACGCTGAAGCACAGGTAGAGTAGTAGATTATTATATATGCTGAAGCCTACACTAATCTACTACTGAATCATACTAATCTACGAAGAAGCTGATATGTGCTAAAGCACATGCAATAGACTCTGCGTATTGGGACCGCTGCAGCAGAAATCCAGGATACTGTGAGTGATAATGACCGCGGTCGACACTTTCAACAATTGTTGTAAAATTTTTATTTTCTCTGAACATCACGACCTGTGTTATACCTATTCTGTACAATAAATAATTTTCTGGAGTGTTTCATTGTGTCAGTTTGTCTATATCTTCAGACGCATTTTCTCGATTTTCACCCTTTAAACGTCATTTGCCACTCCATGTTCCGTTGCATTTTTTCTTTTTTTTTCGTCTTGATGTGTACTATCATCCCTCTAAGTTAGAACGTTGAAAATTTGTACCTAGAACTGCTATAATGTGTAGATGTGCACCTCCTATTTTGGTTTCAATCGGCCACACCAAAAGTATATAAATATATGTAAACTGCTGGCCACCGTAAATGCAAAACCTTGAAGGAAGAATGCAAATAACATGAAATTTACAGCATACATTAGCGGAGGTGACATATGCAAATGATTAGAATTTCAGCGCACACGCACATCACGCGCGCCTGTAGCGCCACTTCGAAGCGCTATTTAAGGCTTGGAACTTTCGACGATTTCAAATTCGGCAATTGTGTTTTTCTTTTTCAAAAAACGATCAATTATGCCTCGTAGTAAACAGCGATCATCGTTCGATCAAGTATCCGAGTTCGACATAGGAAGGATATCGGCCTTCCGAGAGTATGGATTATCTGTCAGGGAAATCGGCAGTCGTGTTAGACGAAACCAAACAACTGTAATGCGGATATGTGACCGTTGGATGCAGGAGGGTACGACGGACCGTTGTGTTCGATCGCATCCACCTCACTGCACCACTTCAGGTGATAACAGGAACATTGTGCGCATGACAGTGACGGATCGTTCACGAAGTATAGCATAGCACATTCAGTCACGATCATCCAGTGTCTGCGAATACCATTCGACGCCGTTTACAGCAGAGTGGTCTGTCCGCAAGACGTCCATTGCTTCGTCTACCCTGGACGCAGAACCACAGACGTCTCCGCCACCAATGCGATGAAAGAAGGATGTGTACGACATAATAGAATGAAATTGTCTTTACTGACGCTTCTGTCTGCAACACCACGTTGGTCGGATTCGAGTCTGGAAACACCGTGGAGAGAGGATGCTGAACAGCTGCGTTATACACCGCCACACTGGTCCTGCACCGGGTATTATGTTATGGGGCGGTATTGGATATTACTCTCACACTTCTCTAGTACACATTGCCGGTACTTTAAACAGCCAGCGTTACACCTCCGAGGTGTTGGAGCCAGTTGTCCTTCCTTACCTTCAGGGCTTGTCCACAGACGTATTTCAACAGGATAATGCGCGACCACACGTGGCACGCATTGTCCAAGAGTTCTTTGTCAATCACCAGATTGAATTGCTTTTCTGGCCAGCTCGCTCTCCGGATCTTTCGCCGATAGAAAACATGTGGTCCATGGTTGCTGAACGATTGACCCAGATTACATCCCAAGCTGCCACACCAGATCACCTTTGGCAACGTGGGGAAGCTGCTTGGTCTGCTGTACCCCAAGAACACATCCAAAGTCTCTTTCAATCAGTGCCGAGGCGTGTGGCAGCGGTGATCTCCAAACAACGGCGGCTACTCTGGCTATTGATTCTAGAAGGAACCAGACTTCACAGAAGTCTATAAATTTAATCATCTAATACTTGGTCAACATGTTATCTACTAAATAAATTTTGTTGTGATGTCTCTTGTCTCTCTTCGTGTTGCAATTTGGGTGGCCAGTAGTGTATATATATATATATATATATTTCTGTTACTCGGCTCATTGAACTTAGTATTTTTATTCTTATATGTTTGTAAATTGTGAAATTTTTGCTTTAAAAATAATTGAATTATGTTTTTCTTATCTTCCGGTTAAGGTTTTTATGCTTTTAGTAAGACTCCACGCAAGATTTGTACAATTATCAACAATTTAAAAGTTGTTTAAGTGCGGCTAAGCCTAACCGTTTTTTTCTCCTGGCGGACATATTTGTTTACATTTGAAACCTAGGAGAAGATTGGATTTGTTGCCAATCTAGAGAAACTAAATTTCGCAAAAACAAAGATAACGGCTTCTTTTATTATTGCGAATTAAATCATTCTTAATACATTCAGGAATTTATTCGAGGAAATAAGTGTTTAAGGTTTACTTCGTAATTTTTAATATAGATATTTCGAATTTTTATGTATTTTTGCCTTGTCGCGAAGTGATAACTGAATTGAATGATAAATACTGAATCATCCGTAAAAAAATGGGTGTTTTTTACTTGTTTGTTTAATTTCTTTTATACATCGTTTTAGATTTTTTATACGATTTATTTATACTATTTGAATAGAACATATTGCAACGATTAGATATTTTTTCAGATGATATACATAATTTTTGTGCATTCTGAGTTATAAAATGAATCAGATGTAATACTAAGTGAACCTAGCGCCAGAGTGTCGCCACGGTAAACAAATATAGTGAATTTTAAAGAGCGCATTTATTCTCTTGTGGTCTATGCGCTATCGACGAAGTAGATTGAATTCAATCTAATAAGTTTAAATGAAATGCAAAATGTGTATAATTTTATAAAATGGTTGATTAGGATTTCTGCGGTTGATTATGATTCTGTAATTGCTTGGGTTTTCACTAAACGTACTTACTATTTAAGAAATTATATTAAAAAAAAAGAAAGACGCGTGGTATAATCAGTGATATGAAAATATCGTACGTTCTTTTGTTATACACAAATCAGATGTACTCAATTTTATTGCGTGTATGATATAAAATCCAGCTATTTAAGGGTTAATTTAATCTTTTAATGTTTACGACGTCCGCTTACAAGATCAATAGGATCCATTTTATAAGCATTTTCCTTTATGAAAAGAATATAATTTTGTTTACAGAAAGAATTTAGAATTTTTTTTTTGTCCGAAGGGGCTCTGTCCCTGAAGGACTATTTTTTTCGTTTTGCGATTTTGCGTCGTATCACTAAAACCGTTGTATCACTTTTCAAACTGTTGCCACCAAATATTTCAGCTCTGTGTTATATTTAAAGAAATTAAATAATGAAGAATCTGTATACATATATGTATATTTCTTCCAACGGGATAAAACAACGGTACCTAGAGCCATCCAGTTTTGAATAACTTACGTTTCCACCCGAATAGGCGCATCTAGAAAACAGAGTTTGGAATTTGTTTTATTATCCATTTCACATTTTGTAAAACTTTAACGAATTTTTGATGAACAAACTCAAACGATTTAAAAGCGAGCCATGGCAACACTCTACGGGGGACAAAAAAGGCTTTTTATCTCCAGCGAGCGGAATTGTGTATCGGAAATCCTAAACATACGTTCATTTTAAAATAATTTTGCGATATTGCTGTTGAACTGAATTTTATTGTTTAAGTGCGAAGACCATGATACAGTCAAGTACCGAAAATCCGCCGACCTGAAATTCGCCAACTCCTGAAATCCGCACTGGCCTCTCAAAAAATAAACATTGAATTTATAGGTTCCCGAAACCGCAGAATGGAGAATGAAATACCGAAGAAAAAATATTTATCCAATAACGACGTCATAATTACCGAATAACAATGATTCTGTGTTAGTGGCAGAAAAAATATGTTAGCCCAGAAGAGGTTTTCAATATGGATGATGTGTTCAGATGAGCCAACACTGGCTATCAGATAACCGATGATGAAATCATTGGCTCTGTTTTGAACTCGACACAGCAAGAAAACGATTCCGACACCGACACAGATAATGAATTCGATAGGAGTGAGAAAATATCGTTTAATGAGGGTTTGGAACATAATGAAAAATACCTAAAATATTTAGAGCAACAGAGCTGTGTCACAGAGCAAGAGATTATGACCCTGTAGAATTTACAAAAAAA